>KZ061764.1:99487-167971 GCA_002091835.1 Anopheles maculatus
CCAGATGACATAAGCGAACATGAGCGCATAAGCTCAGACACCGGGGATTATGTGGAGACACTTTCTTTCCATTCCAGCCAGGGCGTTGCTCGTGGGATCGAGGAGTGGCCGTACGGCAGCGATCTGTTACATTCAGATGTGAAGCCACCGAAGCGTAAGCTAGGGCCAGTGTTAAGGAAAATCTAACCCGTCACCGGAAAATAAAGGCACCTTTCTAAGTTCACCTTTCGCCACTTGTTTGTGTGCTCCAGGTGTATTGACAGGCACAGTAACACCAACGGGCACATGGTGTATACGAAACAAAACCATACTTTCATTGCACCAAACACCAAACATACAAATTCCAGTAACAATTCGATAGCAAAACGGAAAAGGAAAGCAAAAATTAACGAGAAGAAAAGAATCTGGCAGCGATAGCGCATTACGGGGACAAAAGATTTAAGCGCAACCACAAGCGACGAACCTCACGTGCTAGCGAATAAAAGCTGGCAGCATTTAATTAAATTAGACATTCGTGCATAAATCATGCGACACCGAAGCGGGGAAACGTCATGGAAATGCTTCACTTTTCACTTACTCATACACTTACCACAATGTACGGCATGTACTTAACCTTCTCGTAGGCCTTGTACTTCTTCAGCTTGGGATTGTACTTTCCGTTGAGCTTATCGTACTTATCGTACTTGCTCTGTGCCTGCTGCTGGTCGTTGTAGAGATCGTTCGTAGCTAGCAGGGCCTGCTTGGCAGATCCGTACGACACTTCCGTGTGTTTCGGTACGACGGCATAGTATTTGAGACCTTTGTTTGGTACGTACTGCACTGCCAAACTTGGCACGAGCTGTTGTTGGTGTTGTTGTGGTTGCTGTTGAGCTGGCTGACTATGTGCTCCGGAAGCTGGCTGCTGGTTGGCCTGTGGCTTATCAATGATCTGTCCCGTCGGGACGGTTGTCGTGGGACTTTGTGTTGGGTTTGCTGCAGGTTGAGCACCATGCTGGGGCTGCTGCTGCTGGTGGTGGTGTTGCTGGGATTGTTTGCGCTGCTCCAGAGTGATGTCATTGTACTTGGGACGCGATGGTGGGGGCAGAATATACCTAAGGGTTGAGAAGTAGTATTTGGTTTATTGCAAACTTTAAAATCTTGAAGGTAAAGCGGGACATACCTGTAAGGGTTAGGATTCGGGATGTCATCGGACTGATCTTCCCACACTGGAGCAGGATCGCGGAACGGGGGCTGAGGTACAGGGGCCGGTGTACTGGTTGGGGGCACTATTGGACCAGTGTTTGTGTTCCAATCTACCCTTATCGCTGAGACGCTTATCGCTGAAACTATCAATAGGACCAACGCCGTCGGTTCCGTTTTCTGTACCAAAAGATAGCAATAAAAATATATCCAAAATTAATTGAAGTTCAGGGATTAATATTAGGTTTTATTATTTTATCAACAAAACTACAATTAAAGCTCACATTTCTAAAGGCTCTCAAATTGTTCGCGATTCATGATCCCTTCCTTAAGCACGCCAGATGATAAACGATCGTGTATCACTATCATCAAACCGCGTCGATTGTCGTTAACCTTTTGCCGAAAGCGCCACAAATGGTTCGCGCGTGAATAAACAAAGCCCCGAAAGGAAAGCCTACGAAAAGGCCGTACACTCTCGAAACGGATCAACCATCCGAGGTTGGCAGTGTATCTCGAGTGCCGCGCGAAAGGAAACCATTTATCACAATCTGCAGCATCTTAATTTGTGTGGAGCAGTTTGTGGAATGATGGTCATCGTTCAGGGTGAAGATGTCGTTTTTGTTTCTCTCGTCTCTTCTTGTACTTGCTCGCCCAGTGTGGTGGCCTATTAGTCTCACCGCAAACACTTCGGAAACAATCCCCATGGGATCCGAAAGCCAACGATGTCGCAATGTCTATCGACCGCTAGGATCGATGAAGAAATTACATGATAATATCTTAATGATGATTATCGCTTCTGTTTAACCCAGTTGTGATCGAGCCCGAGCGTTACATGAGCGGTCCTGTCTGCCCCCGGCAAACAGGCTGTACCAAGCGAAGGGATGCGTCTGGGTTTGGATAGACCAAATGAGACTCCACGCGAAGACTGCGCGGGTAATACGCCTTGTCAAATGGTGACGGTTCGGTGATAAGTCATCAATCAATTATGGGTCGAGCTGAAGTGTTGTTATTAAAACGTATAATAATTCATTTCCCCTCAATGGAAAACCCCCTTATTTCTAGCCGGACCACTCTTACCAGCGGCAACCTCACCGGATCAGGTGTCGATACACTCGTCTACCCGCATACCGGGTCTGGCAGTACCGGCATTCGCTGCACCACGGAGAAATGTAGCAGCAAAAGCAGCAATCGCAAATCGCAAGTGGGCTTTGTGCAGGTTTTTCACCGAGACCCGAGCGAGTTTTATCAATTACAGCGCGTAACGCCCATATTTAATGGTTAGCATTGCGCAAGTCGTAGTGCACCTTCCGAGTAGTGCACAGAGCGCGCGACGACGAACCCGAGCATTACATGATAACGTGCCACTAATGATATGTCATTGCGATACTGGTTGAATGTTAATATAATCCGGCAAACAGTTTGCTAAACGAGACAGTGAGAAGCTGATGTTGTGCGGGAAGAAATAGGACAAAGATAATCTCGCGTCGATTGATGTCAATTATGTAGGTGGGAAGCAGTTTATCTGGTTTGATTTAATAAGTATCAGTCGGGAATCATGCACTTGTTTGGAGTTTGTTCAATCAACACTTGTAATGTGGTTTGGATGAGCCTCGTGCTTTAATACCTTAATCATCTAGGCTTAATGATATTTTGGGCTGCGGGAAATCTAATAGTGGCTTATGATTATCAGGGTTTTAAATTGTTATTCTTTGCCACATAGAGTAGAGTTTAGTTGGAATTTCAGGACTTCTTTATAAAGACTGATCTTTCTCTTTGTCCAGGTCTCAAAAATAATTATATACGAAATATGTCTCGGACCCTAAGAGTTTTACAATAGTTATCTTAACGTTATCTTCTCGAGAGTTCTTGTACTCAAATGAAGAACCTGTTTGCTGCAACAATATTAGAAATAGAAATTCATTTAAATTTTCTAATGACCACCTGGGCATTGGCGAGGCTCAAATTAGTCCATTAGCTCCTAATTATGTATGTACTTTCAACCCCATCGCAAGTTTGTTTGCATTTAAGCTTCGTGCACGTTGTAAAAGCTGTACCTGAAAATGGTAAACAAACAGGTTCTAAACTAAGAAAATTCGTAAAAATCATTACGATAAAGCTCGGACAAAGCATCGAAACTGTCCAAATTGTTAGTTAGAAAGTGACTGAGTTATTGGTTGTTTGGTATAATATTGTAAAGTTCCAACCATTTCTGGACACTGTTCAGGACGATTTTTAATGTGTATTGGTGTATTAGACATCTTTTGCATCATTCTTACAAGCTCAATAAATTGTAGATATTAACAATAAATAAGTAATGGCTTTTAAGTATCTTCCGATATGATTTATAATGCATTATCTGCGCAGTCTTATTGACTAAAGGGAGTCTCAAGAACTTGTGTTTCAAAATTTATTTGCTCATCGCTTCTGCAATCTCCTTTGCAACCTTCAACACACATCCGACGCATTTCCTTGGAAACTCCAAAAGACCCTATAACCGAACCATCGGTACGGTCAAATACCACCATTTCCTGTGGTGCGCAAATTGGAGCTAAATTCCCTTTCGTCGCGCGTACCATTGTGGTATGCGGCAGTCGGACGATCAGTCGGCACCATCAACAAACAACAAAAAAAGGTGAATAAAATTTAACTTCACAAACAAGGGAATGCTTTTGCATTGCTTCATGTCAGTTTAGGTTGATTATGGGGGGCGTACATATGCGCACCCGTTTGAATTTGCCAATAGGAATTGGAGAAAAATCCTCTAACTGCGTTGGGTAAGCACACGTAGGTGCGTGTGGTACGGTAAATGATTTTATTGCTTTTCATATAAAATGAACGCCCCATCGGTTGAAGAAAAGCAGTAGTGAAGAAGTGTCAGTTCAGTGCAGACATAAAGTGAAATTTGGTGTGATTTGTGAGCCGCCGTGTGCAAAAACATAAAACCGAACAAAATGAAGCAAGTGCGTAAGAACTGCTGTGAACTAGCTGTGTGATCCTTGCGTGATTAACTAACGGGTGGCCGGATTTGTTTCTGTTGTTTCGGATTTACAGCTTTTACTCGTGCCCTATCTGTTCCTGGTGCTTCAAACGGCGTCCGCAGTAGAACACCTCGAAGAATCCGAAGCGTCCAGCGAACACGAACAGATCGTGCCAACGGTTGCGCAGGATTTCGAATCACACCACGAACCGCACGACTATTACGCGTACCCAAAGTACAAGTTCGAGTACGGCGTAAAGGATCCGCACACCGGTGACCAGAAAAGCCACTGGGAGGAACGGGACGGCGATGTGGTGAAGGGTGTCTACTCGCTGTACGAACCGGACGGCAGCGAACGGGTGGTGGTGTACCGGGCGGACAAGCTGCACGGGTTCGAGGCGCACGTCAAACACATCACCCACGGTGGCCACGTGCAGGAGTACGGTCAGGAGCATGCCTACCTTGGTGAGGTTCACGGTGAGCATGGTTACAGCTACAGCAATCAACACCTGGAGTAAACCGTGGGTCAAGAGGCTCTCATCGTTCCGGGAAGGAATCGATCTCAGTGGTCTCAACGATCGCCAGCTATCTCCTTTTTCCCTACTCAATAAATAAAGTTTTCCCCCGAACGAACAAACGATTACGTCGCGATTTTGTGCACGAAAAGCTCTCGCTGGTCCATAAATCATGCAAAAATTAAAAAAAGCGCTCTTCTTTGCTTGATGGACGAGAATTGCTAATCCAATTTAAGGTATCCAATTGTGTGGCAGTGTTCTTCTTGGAAGAGGTGGAATAAAAAGCCGTCTGGTTGAATAATGCTAATAATCGTTTGTGGCCGGCTCTCGATAATGGAAACATAAGTTCGAGAGGTGCGTCCAAACACGCCTCGTCGTTGAACGATACAACCACCCACCGACAAATTCCCATCGTCTTAGCAAACGATCGTCCTAACTTCTCCCGGGAAACAATTTCATCTCAACGAAAGGAAGAAAAAAACGCAACTCAAGCTGCACGCTCCCACGTCGAAGTTTGCAAAGCGTTTCGTACGGTGAAGTTGGTGTCAGTGGCGCCTTTACATAATCTCTGTGCAGCTCGTTGTAGCGAGAGTATGATTGATCCGTGCTCTGGTAACGATGACACGCAAACGGTAATTGTTCTGCTGTCTCTAAACGCCCCCCGGGGGGAAACAAAGTTCCTTCGGAGCGTACCAATCCCTGTGTCCCTTTTATGGGGCTTCTCCAAAAACATAACGAAAGGAAATGGGGGAAATCACAAGCACAAGTCAAAGCCGAAGTATGTTCCCGATGTTTGAGCCATGGGAACGAGTCACCCAAACGCATGGAAATTGAAATGTTTGAAGGATTGATTAATGGATCTTTGATTGTGCGCAAGCGTGTGGAGTGGCCTTTGTGGAGTCTCACGTCCATTGCGCTGTCTCCATTTGCTGCTTCTCTAATCTCCCGGCAATAATTCGTGTGCGATAATTCCTGCCTTGCTCTCGTCCATAAATGGTTCATTTCGAGTGGAAAAAAGGGTTAGCATTGCTTTTCTTTGCGCCGGTCTTGCTCCCTAATGAAGCGTACGAAGTGTGCCACACGAACTTGACGTTGGTCGGTGCATGAGCATCGGCTACTTGAGGCCGTGAGGGGAAGGTTGATGTTTATCAGCCAGCAGCCCAGATGGTAATGTGATACTGCACGCCGTTTTTAGAGTCAGTCCTGTACCAAGCCTTCCAGCTGGAAGGAAATGGAGGTAGTAGGACCTTTAAGGGGGAAACGGTTGCGTAAGGGTCAATTAATTTTTCAACGAATGTGGGCTGGGAAAATTGGTTTTTAGGCTGCTCCAGTTAAGTGCCCGCCACACCGTCTACCGACAACAATTTAGGGGAAACATGACGTACGCCGAGGACGGATGATGATGATTCGCAGTCCGTGTCAGCGATATAGAACGCTCATGTGTGCTCCCCCACACATGGTTAAGGTATTTGTGAAAGTACGAGCTAATAAAATTCCCTTTTCGACCGGTGCGCTTGATTGGCTTATGGTGGGCAGGATAATCGGTACGGTTTGGAACGCATTCGAAGGGTGATTAAATGTTTGAGAAATTGACAGTCTGATTATCGGCAGCTCGAAAACGTAGCCGCTCGATAAAGTCATACCCAATCTGTGAACGCTTTATCCAATTTGATTTGTAAGAAAACTGGGTGTCTTGGGTGTGTTGAACCTGTAAGAGGGATTGGCCGACAAGTGTAAGGAAATTGTGCAACATGGGTTAAGTTTGCCCGGGTAATGAAAACTGCTTCGAGTTTGTTCCAGAACATATTTTAAATTGATTTAAATCCTTGATTATGTGAATTGAAGTTGATTGAACACGAAAAATCAACCTTTAGAATATTTTTAACTCAGCAAACTACGGATATTTCCTTCCAAATACTACGAAACGTCAATGAAAGGCACTATTAACGGTCTATCTATTACTCAAACATTTAAGCTACAGATAGAAAACTTAACGATAAGAAACTCCTAAGACCGAACTCTAGTAATGCAAGTGTATGCAATAGAGACCCTGTTAAGCAAACCAAAGAGCTCTTTTAATACACTAAGATTTGAATTTGTTTAGAGATTGAAGTTGAAGACATCGTTTTTTGACGATTTTTCATGTTGGTCCTGGTCTTGCTCCAGGTTTCTTAGTCGTAAAGCATTTTTGAAATATCTTTGTTACTTTACACTAGCGAAGAAGCTTAATGGGCGCGAGAAAAGCTTTGAACATAGAATTGAACCCAATAGAATAAACTAAAGTAGTCAAAATTTTTCAATATATGAAGATAACACAAAAACTGAACTTTATTCATTCAATATAGAACTGTAATTTTTTTCAAATTACTATCAGTCACAAACAAAAAAATTGTTAAATTGTCTTAACAGGTATAGAGGTTATACTATTGCAATGTTTTTCAATTCAATACCTGTTTTAGAAATCTGCTTTGTTAACTGATGTAAAAATCTTGAACAAGTTATTTAGATTCATACAATTATTGAGAAAACAAAAAACCTAACTGAGTATACGAGGGAAGTGTAATCTGTCCAAGCGTTATGAGATCTTAATGATGCAAACACAAGATCTTTAACATCTGTTTCAGCCAACCTGTTGCAGCAACAAAGAAATAGGTAATATTCGAAAATAATGAACGATAATTTCTTAAGCGCAACACACCAATACACAATTTAATTTTCATTCTCTTCAAAATCACTAACAATGTTTGTCAATACGTTTCAATTACTGCAGCGAATTCTATAGACCTATTCTACCTTTCCTTGAAATCCATTAAAATGCTCCTTTAATCAAATACCGGCAGACACTGTTCTATCGATTCGTCGTGTCTAAAATGTGGTAAATCATGTTTGCATTGCCATGTCGGAAGAAAATTTCATACAGTCATTCCGGCTTGCACCCTGTGCTGCTAACTCTATTCATCAATCTATTGGCCAAAGAAAAGAACTTTAAAGTCACCGCTTTGGTACGTAGCTAATCAAGCCTAATAAAAAGCGAGACACATATACACCTTCCACCTGGTCGCGTCATGACTGTCCAATAAAGGACTGTAACGTTTGACATCGCTCAAGAATGTTTCGCGTATTGAAATTGGGTTTCATAGCTCGGTAAGGTTCACCATTGGGGATACCATTTTAAGACTTGAGACGTTCGGAGATGGGGTTACAGTTTTGCTTATTCAATTATCTCGTTGCATCGTCAAACTGCGGCCCCATGCATACATAGAAGGTATGGCCAATGAGAACACTGTGGCACGAGGTTCCGAATCGCGCAATCAAGGCCCGTGCGATCCGTCCATCAGAATGACAGTGCACTTGTCGTTGTTCGGCGATGTGTAAGGTGCTGCCTCGAAGTGCAATTAATTAAAGAACCGACTAATGGAGCCACGAGTTCATCATGTTGACGGTGTTTGTGTGAGTATGTGTTTGAAGGCATTTGTGTGTCAAAGTCGTAGGATGGAAATTTCAGTTTCAGTTGACCCTTTCAATGAGAACTCCAAAGATACTACCACACTTGTGGATATGCAAATAATGTATATGGATAAAGAATTTTTTATCTCAGAGTTCTTCTGACACCTTGAACAAAGTAAAAACACATACCAAAGGATTGATTTATTTCATCTCGATTTCGGTCACCCGATTGTCATTTTCCGGTCATCGATCGGTCCAGTTCGATTGGCCGCAAGGCAACAGTTCACCTCCTTCTCGCACGATTATAAATCGTTCCTCGCTGCTCGACGACCATAAAGAAAAGCACTATCGATGTGTTGCTTGGCACACAAACACGCCCTAGTAGCTACCGTTTTGGGATTTGACGCGCGCGCCATAAATCTGGGAGAAGCTCGAAGGCGTTAGTGATCCGTGGCACATAAACGATTGTAACGATGTGCGCCTAAAGCTATGCTTTTGCATGATGCCAAAGCTGTGATTAGAAAGGCGTGCGAATGGCACGCGAATATAATTAGCTGTGGGTCTATAAATAAGAGGCGTATGATATGAAATGATCTAGTTGTGAGTTTGAAATACCACGAATGGCTATTAACATTATTGTTCACATGAAAGATCTATTTCAATTTAAAAAAGAAGCCAATATTCAAATGGATCATCCGTGTAGATAAAGCTGCCAATAAAATGGTACCATTTACTTCTCAAAATCGCTTCGTAATAGACACGCAATCTCAGTGCGCAAAAGGTGTGCAAAACTAATGAAGCCGCACAATCGCGACACAATTGCATCACCATCAGTGAACGGTCACTTTTTTTTGTGTGTGCATAATTTAATCAATCCGACAGCGATCAATATTTTTGCGTGACCTTTCTAAACATATAAACTTACACACGCGCGGCACGGTACGATGGGTCCAAGCGTGACACACCTCCGCAAGAGTCACTATCGATTGGCGGTAGACACATTCGTGTCCAGCTTTGGGTCTTTTGGCAATCAATCAAACGTCACCCCCGAATCATTATCATAATGGAGAGCAAACATTTCGCACCGAGTCACACCTTCTAATAACTTCTGGCACATTAATAAAACCTGCAAGCCGGTCCGCCACGGGTAATGGATAGAGGTAAGGCAGAGTAGTTGCGAGTGATTTACGCAGACTTAAAGTGGGCAGACACACGTAACGCGAGCTTGAATTTGAGTGCGAGATAGAGAGGTACACGCTTAACAACTTTGTTGTTAATATGTGCAGTTTGAGATATGAAACATTTCTTGCGATCACGATAAAGCGCTACCAAGTGTGAGTGTTGGGGTGTTCATTTTATTGTGTCGAATTAATTAGCTCATAATGTATGTAATTTATTTCGGTTTCTTAAGTGCACTTGATGTAATAAGCCAGGATCAAATGCCCTAACACCATTTCACCCACACGGTCTCGTTAATTGCGCGCGAAACTGCATCACAACTCTTTGCCGTTGCGGTACACGATCACGACTCGACCTGTGCCACAGTTCAAGATCAAGGTTAGCGCGTGTGGTTGAACACAAACAAACCAACACACACACATACACTCTCTGACATCAAACGGAACCAGTAAACGGTGATCGTTTCGGCTCAATTATCCAGTTCCATAGAGTCGGACGTCAGGAAACCGTATGTGCGAGTGGTTGCTCTTGACAATCGGCGCCGGATACTGATGATCACATCCGTTGCAGATTCACCTGAGCAATTTGATTATTTTTATGCTGCGCATCGTCACCGTGTGCTTCCGCCAGTGCCACCTTGACGATGTTAAGCAGACGATGCGGAAGAGTTCGTGAGCTAAGCGAGGACACAAGCGACGAACGTACTGTGCAGCTGTGCTCGGGGGTTACGTTTTATGGTGGAGCTGAACAAAAAAAATGTGTCTGAAGATGACACGATTCAGAAAATGGTGGTAGTTTTTCACCACACGTTTATCGTTTCTGTGGCACAGGCTCATCAAACAAAAAAGCGACACAGAAACGTTCGTTTTGAACAGACAACGCGTAGCAAAACAGACGCGCCGCAATTGAAACAAACGCTTTTTGTAATTAATAAGAGGTGAGAACGTTTTGCCAGCATGTTAAGCGTTTAATGCCTCTGACGTTGGCAGAAGGGAAAACCTGCGCCTGATGTTGTGTTCCGGAATGCTTTTCAATCGAAACGTGAGAGATTGAACGGTTGGACGCGTGTGCGTTACGTCAAGCTGTAACGCTTCGGTTCGTTCGATAGAATTATTACGACGGATGATTACGCATCCCGGGCTGGTGGGATGGGTTGGCGATTCGCAAACGGTACGCCGGTTGCATTCCATCGCTCGCTAAATAGCAATTTGCATGCTGTGGACTGTGGAGCTTGATTGGCTGGAATTATGAAGCCTTTAATTCAACGGTTCGTACGATGCGGGTGGGTTTTGATTGTTAGTGGATTATGAAGCAGTGAATCATTTTTTTCGCGAAATGAAAAATGAAATTCAAACAGTATAGTACGATCGATAAAACTTACCATCCAAGTATGATGATTCCGCCGCATTTTGTGTGTTTTATACTGGCAGTTGACGAGGTCGAATATTCCACAAATCACTCACTATTTTGTTTATTTTATTCTACAGTTGTTTCACAATAAGTTTTTTTTTTCTGAAAATGAAATGAAATAGTGTATGTTATATCACTGTCGCAATAAAAGATTTTTGCAACACAGTCATGTCGTTTTTATTAAATTTATCATGACATTGTTTGCATAATAACTGCTAATTTAAATAAATTTCAACCATCTTTTCATGTCCATTCAGTTGGTCCTTAATCGTGCATTTCGTGCCATTGAATTATATGTCATACACCAACGCTTAAACAAAACACACAAAAGACACACAACGGACCGTATAAAAGGACACACCGGCTATCGCGACTACTCATAAAAAGACTTCACGGTAAACAATCGACAGCACGCACGATCATAACATGAACCTGTAAACAGTTAATAGTGAAGCAAAATGCAAACCCTCAATATCAACCCTTAACAAAAAGGTAGCTTTTTTCTGTCTGCAAATTTACCTCGTCTCCCACTTTTCTTTTCCTCCGGGTACTCCGTTTTCCCCCAAACCGACCGGCATTGTACCGGTAAGTGCACGTAATAAATTATGCATGGAAATGGTGGCAAACCTATGGCAAACTCCTCGTATGCTCGTCGCGAATCGTAAGCCATTGGCTAGCCCGATCAATGCTTTCTTTTATGTTCTTTCTTTCCTGTACGGTCGGAGCACCACATGTAACACAGCTTGATTCCATGGCCAAAACCGTATGGGCGAACGCTTACAGAATGTGCTTTCTTTGGTGTTAGGGTTTTCGAACGACGAACGAAACAAATGGTGGCAAATGGTGTCGTTTTCATTGAAATTGAAAGTCCGCATGAGATCATAAAGATGTGTAAGGAATTTATATCACTAGATATTCGCTTTTGGTGTTAATAGCAAAAAGATTATGCAGTTTTTGAAGATGCCAGTTACTTCATTTGCAATTGTGCTATTAAAATAAGTGTGAAATAAAGTATAAAAATTATGGATTTATGTTCCTTTTTTATTTTTAGTAGAATGCAATTTGCTTCATTTCTTTGTATTTAACGATTTATTCGATTAGTTTTATTATTTGTGCAACGAAAACGGAGTACGAATTTTTTTTTCTGTTGAGTAACATGTAACATATGTTTCCAGAAACAGTTGTGACGCTTCAATTAGAATGCCGTCACCATCGAATGCGCGACATTACGGTCGGATCACACGCCATTTTACCATACCATCGCTTGCCGCAATTTTCGGGTTTTTACTAGTGTTGGGTAAATCTGATTCAGATTCATGAATCTGAATGAATCTTATAACTGAATGAATGACGCTGAATCTCTGTTATAAAGATTCATGAATCCCCAAAGATTCATAAATCTCCAAAGATTCATTTGGATTCATCTACGAATTGATAGAACGAGTGGAGGCCGCTCGTGGTCCCCCCCCCCCTCCCCGTTCCCTAAATCCTCGTAGTAGTTGAAGGGGCCTCGCAGAGGAATCGACTCATGAATTGAATGACTCTTCACTGAAGATTCATATGAATGACTCTTTCGATAAGATTTATTAAGCACAACACTAGTTTTTATAGGTCCTATTTAAAGCAAATTAAATGAAGATCTTCACAAGGTAACGGCATGAAAGACGATCGTAATCGAAGCAAGCGTTGAGTGAGTTGAACGTAACTGGACACAGGTGCAAATATGTTGATAAATCTATTAATTTTCTATTTTTTGCAATAATTGATATGATTTTAATTTGATTTTTATTATAAAAACTAATAACAAATCATTTATTTGACTCAAAATCTTCAAAACAAATACACGATAAACACCTCGATCGCCATTATGCAACACGTACGATACGCATTAATCTTACAAAAAGCACTTACATTTGTTAAGTTCACACTGGCAAATTTACATTACATGCTAGCACTAAACACGACCGCGCAGATAAGAAATAACAAATTCAACCCGAAGCTGATAATTTCCCCAACCACCCTTTGGAAAGTGTCACTGGAACAGTGGGCAGGTTCCAGCCCGTATCGAACGGATCGAAACAAACTCGTGCTGCTCGTACTCGAGATTGGTACGGGTGAAAATAAGTCAGTACGCCGCCAGCCGAAGTACTTGTGCAATCGAATTGCCCGGCGCGACGCGCCCAGTGACGGAACGCGATTTGACCCGGCTGTTGCCTCCCCAAATGTTTGCTTTTCCTTCGGCAACACTAACACCGCTTTCGGCGGCAGCAGGAAAAAAAGGGGGAGGTAAGTTTGGTTTGACTGCAAAATTGGCCTCAAACAAACGCCGCTACGGTCGGCAGAAGTACCGGGGGTCGCTGTGTGAGTACGGGCCACATTTAACGCAATAAATAGGAGGAAAAAGTCGCTACACACTCTCGTAAATTATCGGCCAACCGTCGCATTCTGGTCGCGGGTTCCAGCATCGCTATCGATATATCGAGCGGCAGCCACCGACAGCCCTGTGAATGTTAATTCGATATCGGGGGGGCATTTGCATAAAACGAACCACCTTCGTCGGCGAGGAAAAGTCACGCTCGCAGCTCGTCCTACAACAAGGTGGCTTGCGTCAGAGCTTCCAAACGTCGGCCCGGGCTCGCTTCGGGGGAGGGTGGCGAGGTTCGGAAAACTCGTACTCGACAACGCAAGCGTAGCCGTACGCACGCACAACGCACACCCATGCTGCGTTACGGCTGCGTTAGCGAAGACACCGAGCGACGGCTGCTTTCTTTCGTCGTACGGGCCTGGTACGGCTTGGGCAGGCTGGAAGCTGTTTGCATGATAAACATTCCTACGATCGGGTGCTCGAGGTTTTTTCGGGGACGTTGGGGTTCCGGTGGGTGACGGGAGTTCGGGTCAGTCGGGCAGTGGGCTGATGCGACAAAACCCGCCCCGATCGCGATCGCGGTGTGCGCGATGTGTGCGACGAATCGCTAATTGTGGAGCAATTATTGTAATGAGTTTGGCTTCATTGCAGTATGTCAATGCGTTTCTTTTTCGGCAGTGCGTTTAACTATTTTTTCGGCAATGAGTGGATTTTTGGAACGTACCGCTGCGGAAGCGTTATGTTAAGAGTTATCGATGTAACACAATTAGTATTGGTATTAGATAATCTGAGCTACGAAGAAGAGTAAGCCCGTGGGCGATGAAAATGTTTCATACAACCTGTTCAATTTTGTTGCGAATTTGCTGTGGATGAAATTGGCGAGCATTTTGATTATGATGTTCATAGTTCAATGTTTCTTGTTAATCAACCATAAAATTGAATTTTAAATAAATGTTTCTTCTATCTACAAGATGATTTATTTCTTGCTAAATTTTGTAAAATTTAGGAAGAATTATATGAATTTTCGCAAACTTGAACGATGAATCATAGTTGTTATATGTTCTTAACACTGCTTGAACTTGACTTAATAATTCTTAATTTAGGTACTATTAATCGATTTTTGAGGTTTTTTATTGCATATATGAAAAAAAAACTTTTCATTATGATAATTGATTAATTGAAGATGAAAACAAAATCTTAGATACTATTACATGTTTCAATTCAATTACAGTTGTAAGTAGCACAGCATTTGGCACAAAAAATTAGCATAAGCTTCTGAACATATGCGTGTTTCAATTTTATTTTATGTTATGCTTGTGATTCAAAATTATTATTTCATAAAAAAATGTTACTACTCTAAGTATGTAATGTAAGAAGTGACAAAATCGTTGTCAAAATTTAGAGCATTTTTATTAAGCTAATAAGTTAATAAGTTTTTCCATTATCTTTATGATTTTTTAAAGATTTCAGGGGAAATTCAAAGGCTATTTGGTATAGGTTCTAACACCTTTAGTTCACATTTAACTATATGTTATATATTTTTTTCATCAATTTTGAAATAGAATAAATTCTATTCTTATATTAGCAAATTCGTAACAATCAAACGAATGAAAAATGTTTCAATTTTAACTGATCTTACAAAGCGATAAAGTAAAACAATTTATTAAACTGCTAAACTGCTCTGACGACATTAAAGGTGTAATGTAACTTGACACATCATAAACAAGTTTACCACTTATAATAACTGTCAGAAATAATCTTCATTTGAGTACCCGTACCTACTCACATCAGTAGGATTAAAAATGAAAGTATTTGCATTTTAATTTAAAACGCTTGGAAAATAATTGCACCGTAACCGATCAGAACACGTTCGATAGCTTCCTACAGCTTCCCGTATGTTAATCTCATAAACTTTCCATTTCAATTCATTCTGTAATTGACGTAACAACCTCATTTCTATTCCAATTCGTCCCCATTTCATCCCCAAGCCGAAGAAAAAAGCGATAACGAAAACTAGAACTAGAACACTGGGCTAGTCAAGATGCGGAGAACTAGCTCTAGACGAGCTCAGATAATTTCGTATCGCATCACATCTGTGCTGCCCACGGCGGTAAGCCATCTAGGTTCTAGATTCTTTGTCCACCAGAGCGTCCCATCACACGGTACGAATCGAGTTCGAAGGTAGAATCGGGGATAGTCAGCGCGTCATGTTCTCGGTCATTATATTGTTTCAAGGCTATCTTCTCCGGCCCGAAGACACAAGGATCGAGGACGTGCCGTAGCATCCTCTTGGGAAGGATTGTTTGCGAGTTGCCGTAGGAATCTGCCCGCCGTTCAACAAGCTCCCCGGTGTAACCGGTTTCACCGATGGACGATCAGGAAGTACGGTGGAGACGTTCTGCCCTGAAGCGGGTGCTCGGTGAATGTATAATTCATAGCAATCACTTTGACCGCCACTCGCATCTTCCTGGATCGCTTGGTGACCGGCCTCGAATACTGGAGCACCCTAGAGCAGCGGTCCGGAGCGTCGGGAGCGGTGTGTAAATATAGATTCCAAGTCATTGCTTAAGCAAGAAAAACACTAGCTAGAGTCACACACAGATCTTTACGATTTCGTGTTTTTTGCTGCTGATTGTTGTTTTTGCATACACTAAGATAAACACCACACGCACAATTGTCAACACTCTTATTGATGGCCGTCTTGCCATAACTGGTCGTAAACATTTGTACACACACACACACAAAAAAACGCACACGTTACTGGCAAGGACGCAGAGTGTACGAAAATCCCACACGATCACACATCTCCACATGTACACGCATGCAGTGAACATCACCAATTGTCATTTGGACGCTGGTACTACCCACGAGTACGACACTGGCTATGTGTGATGTTGCATTGTTTCTGCGTCGGATGACTAATGAGAATGTGTGACGTGAGGTTTATTCTTTTCTACCACCGGAAGCAACACAATCCACACGTTCTCAGTACGCTGAACTTCATTATCACTTGTGCCACCGACATAGCGCACGATACAATCAACCGCACTGACAACGACCGTCATTAAGCACAGGGTCACTATAAATTCACACTTGATACGAAATATAGGCACGGTTGGGATTGCAGCAAACCTCAAACACACCATAATTCATTTAAATACACCACAAATCACACCCTATTCCCCGTCGAAAACTGTTTGCAAAATTTCACCCGAAAAAAACACTTTTTACACCGGAGACTTCAACCACCGCGCAAGACACGAACCCCCGTTTAGTTCCACACTCAAAAACCATCTCGGCCGAATGCACTTACAGCGCTTCGCTTCCCTCGTAGCATGCGGAACGGTTCCGAGAAGACGCCGGAAAGCCGAAAGCAGGCGCGTGATAACCCCGGTGACGACAAAAATCGTACTAAATGTTTCAAAAGCCAGCGAAAACGTAATAAAGTTTTGTTGTCGCCATTTTCGTTGCTGCTGCTGTTTCCTTCCTTCGCCGCTCGGTTTGCTCTCGCTTTCGCTCTCAGCGTGCATGCTCTTGTCTGGTGCGGTTGATGTTTGATGAGGGATATCCCCACCGCTAGCGACAATAAGGGTGAGTGCTCACCGAGATCAACAACAGATCTCATCGCAGCTTTTCCACTCCGAGCACTCATCGTGTGGGTTGGGTGGTTTTGGGGGTGCTTTGGAAGCTTTGAAAGCTTCGGTGCTCAACGGTGAGACCGGTACAATTTTTCCCTTCTCAATGGCTAACTGTCGTTCTCTCTTGCGTTTGCGGTTATGTCACATTTGTTTATGTTTATTTGCCGTACGTCAATCGTGGGAGACTGTTGCTTCTCTTCTCAGCTGATCCGTTGCTCACCGGTGAGAGAGATGGTGAGTTCCTGTCGGTGGTTTGATGAAGCAAATGGTTTATAGGAAACCTTCCAATAAAATTGTCAAAGAATTGAGGTGATAAGACGTACAGCTATCATGGTTTTGAATGGGTGTTTATGCACCTTTTAAATATGTTACATTAACCTGCATAAACAGGTTTTATTTTAAATCAACAAGGCTCTTTTTTATCACTTGAAAGTTTGTTATTTCAAATTCAAACCAATGTGGGTCTATTTATAATTTTCCGAAGGTTTATTTGCTCATCTCCTGTATGCAGATAAACGCATAGAAGTTAATTTAGCAATGTAAATGCATAACAACAGTCATTAGAAAACTCAATTTGCACTACGAAGGACAGTAAGCCCGTACCATTCTATTTCAAACATCGTACCAAATTGAGCAACAGTTGGGATATACAAATATGGTTGATTAATTTTCTAGACCCTCATATTTTAATTCATTTCATCACTCGCATCATGAACCGTGTATTTTATGGCATCCCTACGCAACATGCCTACGAAATTAAATTTAATCAATGCTTTTTTTTAACACTATTTTCTCAAGCCCCGTGTAGCACGCTTTCAACATCACCATTCTAAGAAAATTATAGCTTTATTAAGAATTATACAGAACAACAAATGGCTTCATCACGAACACCCATCTCTCCAATGGCGCATTACAGTCGTAAGGCGACTCAGAGCGATCGATGTTGCAAGCTGCAGCCACCGGTTTTGTACGATGTATCTTCCTCGTAGCGGCTTGTAAAATCAGCTGTTTAGCACCATACAACACGAATGTCAAGTAGTCCTCCCCAGAAGGTGTCTGAGACAGTTGGTCACGAGATCGAGTTCAGCAGTCCTTAACTCAAGACGTTAAGCTCTCAGGGAAAGGAAAAGTATGTGAACGACACTGATGCGGCATCGCATTTGAAAGCGGTTTTGGGCACGGTTTGTATAAGCCGGCAGCGCCCATGATTCGGAACATCGGGGACGACATTTGTACGAGTTGCAGTCCGAAACCGGTATCGGTGCGATATCGGTGTTCCGAAAGAGAGTTATGGCATAACGCTTGCTGGTCTATTTTTGGGGTCAATCAGGTTGTGGATCCACTTCAGGGTTAGTAATCAACAACCGCTGGAGTTGATGTTTGATTCTAAATAGCTTCACGACATCCAGAATCTTTTGATCTAAATCTCAAAGTTCTTAATAATCATCCCCATCCAACATGCGTCTTCTCTAACAATCTTTTTGCCCTTTAGGATTCACCTTACGGTTTCATTAATCAGACTAATTGCACGCTACCTTGGAGAAGTTCTAGTCACTGTTTCTACCCGTTGGCAGCATATTTTTTGCGGTCAGCTTGCGGTTGTCACAACCACCTCGCTTGTACTCTTGAGTCAAAACGAAGTTCGCGGGATTAAACGAACACAAAACTGTCCCTCACAGAGCTAACCGCAACTGCTCCATTCGACGACAGTATGGCAAAAAAGGAGAGCTCGCAGCTGTAGTGCAGTGCTAATTATACGGTGGCGTTGTTGGCATCGTCTCCGATCGGGCCTTGATCGTACCATCGGCCATCGTTAGCATCGCCAAGTTCGTGGTCAAAGGCTTACGCGAAAGGGGCGCACAAAGGCAAGGCGCTGAACTTGTCATACAAAAGCGCGACTCGTCAGTTACATCAGTTTTGATCGATGCTGCTTGATCGACAATCTATACAGCCAAACGCCGCTATTGAATCGTACGAACAATCCATCTAGCCGATCAGGAGACAATGAACGTGATGGAAAACAATCATTCATCTTCCTTCGGTTGGCGCGTTCCAGTTTCCAGTGATTCGAAAATGACAGCGAGAAGACGGAAAACGGTCACCGGTCCGTTCCGGTGTCAAGGTAACTGTGAGCACAAGGAAATGGAGGCCGGTTGCATCGGCGTCCGGTTAAGGGATAACCTCGGCTAGGTCTGATCGAAGCTTTCAGTTCAAAGTCGCTCGGGATCGTCATTTTCAAAATGGAGGGTGTTCTTGGCCGCAGCACTGAGTCACGAGCGGTGTGCGGATTATTGTTTTGCGTTGGAATTTCCGATCAATACTTGTCCCTTCTGGATTTTACAGGTGTTCTTTTGTGATGAGTGAGGTTTACCGGGTCGTGAGGTATGGATTATTTGTTTCAACGTTTGATATTTATGCTGCCAAGCTGCTTCTCTGATGACAAATAATGTGATGTTTTTGTTTTCTAAAGAGTTTAAATATCATAAACGGTAAACATACTAAGCCGAAGGTTAATCCTGATGGTTAAAAGCAAGAATCAATGAAATCATTTCATATTAAAACTCTCACGTCAACAAGAATTAGTAAAACTTTATCATTTATTTTAAGCCTATTTAAGCAGTAACTGTAAATATTACTAGGATTTCCAACAAGGTTTATAATAAGATACTTATTTGTGAACGAATTGTACCATAACATGTAGGAATATTAATCTGTAAAGCCTTTCAGTTTACTTTGTAAAGATTGGCTTGTGATTTATTGTTTTGATAACTCGATAGAGCAATTTTTGAAGCGTAATATAATTGAACAATCCCATTTTTAAAACAAGAATTGATTAGTTCTAATGCATTTGAATTTGAATCAGATTGTAGGTTATTTTATTCTTCCGAAAATAATACTCTTTCAATCTATCCTTCTGTTGAATTTTCGATATCCCTACAGTAAAAACGTCTAGAAGATCTTGACTTCCCATATGTGGCTTCTATGACTTGAAAATACTCCTTTGTCAAGGAGTCTTTGTTTGTCAGTCTTGTGTGCGAAGCGAAGATTCAGATTCATAAATACAAGATACCTCTATAAAGACTCTCAGTGTACTAAGAGATTGATTTGATAATTAAACCTTTTCGGGCATTAAAATGTAACAAACTTGAACAAATAAATAACAGATCAATCTGCCACTTACAATTTGAAGCCAAGTACAAGTCCATCTTCCTACATTCTCGATCAGCTTCAAACCGACAGACTACATGGGCACCAATTAGTTAAATAGATCTATGTTTCAAACTATTTCATTTACCTCACATGTCTAGACGTTGCGGATGAATGCTCATCGACTTTATTTATATTTTACACCTAGCAAAAGCCTCAGAGCGAACGTAGTACATTGTCCGGACGGGTTTGGTCATCACGCAACCGGTTACTGCATTTGATGGCGCTTACTAACCGGTCACGAACCTCAAAGCCACACTGTTCCAAATTTTGGACGCTAGGGAACAGTAGTTGAGCCTCATTTTAATCCGATAGCACCCCAACCATTGTCCGAACCATAAAAAAAAACCGGCCAAAGGGCTAGAAGAACCAATACATATGTTTTTTTGATGTGAACCTCCTACCACACACACACATACACTCGAATAGTCCGGAACATCTTTAGACACAGGGCGTTAAAACAGAAAGGGTGGTTGCCTGCTTAAGCGGGTGGTTGGCGAATTTCCTGCTTGCACTACAATTCGATTACGCACCGGCGAGTGACTACTGCGCTGATCAAACACACAACAAGCCCTCACCAATTGCTTGGACGCACATAATGCACACGCACATAATCGCCTAACCGAAAAGGGATGGCCAACACGGCACCAACTCGGCAAGCTTATAAATACCGTGAGCGAAAGTAAAGAAAGTGGTCAGTCCACTGATAGCCATTAACGCGGTAGTAGTCGTAGCTTTAGAAGAGGGCACGTAGCGTTCTGCCTGCTGTTCAGAACAGAGCCGTCATAACCTCGTACGGTACGGTGGTGCCTCTTCCCAAAATAAAGACTCGCTCGCAATGTTTAAGGTGAGTTTCAGTGGTTTGCGCGAGCGCGACGTCGTCAGTGATCTTAAGAAATCCCTTTTCTGTATCTGGTTCCAGCTGGTGGTGATCATACTGTGCTTCGCCACACTGCTGGTTTCCACCGGGAGTGCACTGAAGAAAGACGAGTATGAGATCAATATCAAGCACGGTTCGTACGCCGTCCACCAGCGGCATGTGAATGCGGACAGTCCGCGCGAGGGCACGTCGCGCTCGGTGCCACTAGCGCCCACGATTGCCCCCGGAAGTGCGAGTAAAGAAAATGGTCAGCAGCGCAACGAACAGTTCTTTGGTGCGGTGAACGCAGAACGGGAGGGCGGTGAGGGTGAACGTATCTCGACCACGCTGACGGTGCCCAACCCGACGGTACCGAGTGCAGTGCCAGTGACGAGTGGCGGTGAAGTGGTGCCGAGTGTTAAACCGATCAAGAGCATAGACTTTAATGCCGTGTCCCCGGGGCTGGAGGAGGTACCGCTGCAGGCGACCATTTTCCAGAGCAGCCAGGGACGCGGTCAGAACCGTGTCTTGTCGTACCAGACGGTGGAATACTACCCACCGGACGAAGCCATCCCGGAACGTGAAGCGATTGTGAAACCGATCAGTGCGCAGGACTTTTACAATACGCCACAGCTGCGCGAGCGTGGCCCAGTGTTGTTTGCTACCGAGCCACCGACGACCACTACAGTGGCTCCGACGACGGTGAAACCACCTGGCAAGCTGCTCAAATCGATCCCGAAGTCCGCTGTGGACGAGAACGAGGAGATCTATCTGTTGCTGAAGTACGAGAGTCCCAAGAAAAAGCTGGACGCTCAAGCAAACGCTAAGAATGAACCTGAGGCCGGAGATCAGAACCAAATCAGTGCAAATAGTGAACGTCAAGGCTCGGTTGAATCATCGCGCGTGAGAGTCTCACCACAAAGCACTCGTCAAAGTGCGGGTAGTCGAAAGCGACCACAGCCAGAGGAAGGTCCTGTTGATTTCTTGCAGGAAAGTTTGAGAGCTGGAGGAAGTTTTACGACCGTTGGTTACTTTGTAAGTGATGCGGAAACGACCACACCGATGACTCCGGTGTCTACCTCGACGAAGAACTCAGCTGCTGAAAATACCCCATCCACGGAGTCTCCTAGCTGGAGTTCGCGGGTACGTGTATCCTCCACCAAATTGCGCAACAGTTACGGTGACTACCTAAGTGCTGACTTCAAGGACTTTGAGGACTCTATTCGTCCGATCGAGGAAAACGTTGAAGAGTCACCCGAAGATGAAACAGATGAAGTAGACGATGGCAATGAAGAAACTACTACTACGAGTCCCGCCGATATCGATGCCAATATGGACATTAACGAAATGGCACGTATTCTCGCTGGACGTCAGGGTGGACTTACGATTTCCGAGTTTAACCGGTTGTTTAAAGACTATCTAAGGAAAGAGATCACCGTACAAGACTTGGATGACTTTAAAAAACTCGAAAACGCCGATCAAGAAGCTCCCAAGGACGCTCCTGCCAATGAGGATCCAACCAAGTCATTCGATATTCGGGCTGAGAATGGGAAAAAGATAGTAAAGGCGGGTGGCAACTTACCCGGTCCTACGGCAGCCCAGAAGCAACAGCTTGACCAGCTGAAGGTGCTCATCAACAAGGGTTCACTGAAGCCCGGCCGGAAGGAAAAAGTGGTGAAGATTGGGTACGGTGGATCGAAATCGTTCCAAGGTGTGTACAAATCGCAAAAGTTCCTGGAGAAGGTGAAATCGGAGCGTACCCCGGTACTGGCCGATGGTTCGTGGGGTGGGCTAGAGTACAGGCAACAGCAACCGGTGCGGGAAATAGGACCGATGGCTTACGTAGACAATCCGGTGTTTGGTTTCGTACCCGGGGGACGTGCGCGTGCCGGACTCAAGGATGGCCCAAAGTCTGCCAACGTTGGGCAGAGCTATGTAAAGTTCCAAAAGATCAGCTAAATGTGTGTCCTCCAGGTGGCTCGGGATCACTTCAGCAGACTGACACGTAAGCTGGAATCCTAACCGCACCCATTTGTTGTTACCTCTGTGTTTAAGAATAGCGCTTAGAGAGTTAATAAATAGTAGAAGTTGTTGTTGACCTGTTAAACGATGAGTTTGATTTAGTTTGTTGAATCAATTGCTGATGACATTTTTATTATTTTAATTGTTTTTCGTAAACTAAAGAATAGATTTTGGCATCGGTTTGCTCTCATAAGACGACATTGACCGAGAAAAAACTTTACGACTACACTTCTAGAAGCAAACATTCAAGCGTTGTTCTACGGCTACCTCACTCTTGAACTACATGTTATGGTTGGGCGAGAGCTTCGTCTTCAGCCGGTGTTTGCATGTTTTGCGCTGCACTTCGCCAAAGGTCAGCTGACGTCGGTCTGTCGACTTGACGAGGAAGCTCCACCAAGTCACGCCATAGTTCGGATGCGTTTCATAATCAGTATAAAAGCTCAAGAATGCAACCGAAACCGTATCATTCTGCTACCACTTTAGCAACCAGCTTCATCTTCAAATACAACACAAAACCAATATGGCTAAGGTAATGTACAACCATTCAAGAATGAATATTAGGATCATATTTACATCAGCAAAGCGACTCCTTTTCCGACAGATGTTGGTAATTCTCTCTGCGCTCCTTGTTCTGGGAGCTGCGGCTCCTCAGAACCTGCAGCAAAAGCCAGGAACTCCGCTGCAAGAGCGCAAAACCAAGATGGACTGGGAGCAGATAACGAACACGATCGAGGAAATCTTCGGCATCACCTCCGATGGAAAGCAACAGGAACAGGAACAGGAAGCTACAGAGCAAGCAGAGCGTCGTATCGAACGCAAGCGTGAATTCATCGAAACTCAGCAAGAAGGCACCGGTCTGGAGGATCCTGAAGAGCGCAACCGTGAAGCTATTGGGCGTGCTGAAGGACGTCTGCCAGAACGTGAAGTACGTCGCCGTCAGCAACAACGGGGCGGGAAAAAGTATGAGCAGCAGCAGCAAGATGAAAAGAAGGATCGGTACTACAACGATTTCCCACTGTACGAGTTCTCGTACGGTGTGCATGATCCGGAAACTGGCGACAACAAGGAACAGTGGGAAAAGCGTGTCGGTGATCATGTGAAGGGAAAGTACACGCTCGATCAGCCCGACGGCACGAAGCGGGTGGTTGAGTATGAGGCTGATGACAAGAGTGGATTTGAGGCGATTGTGAAGGAAATTGATCGAATTGATGATCGTCATCGGGGTAATGTTCGCTGGGGACATTCCGAAGGGCGGGTGGCTCAGAGCTACAGCAAGCTGAAGAAGGTGGACTAAGCTGTGTAGTGTGTTTGTTGTTGAAGAGGCGGATAACTAAAGGGTTTGTAGCCCAATAAATAAAGTTGTTGTTTAAAATACAAATTAAAACTGGTGACAACAAGGAACAGTGGGAAAAGCGTGTCGGTGATCATGTGAAGGGAAAGTACACGCTGGATCAGCCCGACGGCACGAAGCGGGTGGTTGAGTATGAGGCTGATGACAAGAGTGGATTTGAGGCGATTGTGAAGGAAATTGATCGAATTGATGATCGTCATCGGGGAAATGTGCGCTGGGGACATTCCGAAGGGCGGGTGGCTCAGAGCTACAGTAAGCTGAAGAAGGTGGATTAAGCTGGTGGTGTGGTTGTTGTTGAGGAGGCTGATAGCTAAAGGGTTTGAAGTCCACTAAATAAAGTTGTTGTTTAAAATACATATTATTTTTGCTTCACTAATTAGATATAAGAGTTCTTACATAAATTGCTAGTGGTCATTCAGTTTCCAACTATATTTTTTTCATTTGATATTTAAGTAATCTTGAACTATTCGACATTTCGCAAAGCTGTTGGTTTTTTGGTGTTTTGAGGTTACCATATTCCTAGTTTCCTTGTTAACTAACGGACGAGACTAGTCAGCACCAAAAGTATTAAACGAAGTGAGACTGACATCACAAGCAGAAAACTTTCACACCATTGAAGGAGTTAGTAGATCAAGGAGGCGAACAAATTCAACAAAATTCAAGCTGATACATTGTAAATTTGTCAAAGAACTCGAAGAGTTTAGAAAATAAATATTTCAACTCGAAGTCATATGATCGTAACATAATAAGTAAGAATATAATATATTTTGATGGAATATTAACAAATATTGATGAGAATATGTTTGTTCAATGTATATGCTTGGGTTGTAGAAAACGAAATGAAAATATTGGCGAAGACGTACTTAAAAAAAGGGATCAGTAAAGATGCAATGAAGGTGATTGGTTAAGAAATTGATGATAAAAAAGCCTATCAAGTTCACTGTTTCAACACAGAACAGCCAATAAAAGAGCGCTTTCATGGCCATCGAATTGTAATGACCATTATGATTTAATTCAATCGACAGCCATAGCCGTTACAGTCCTATGTTTACTCTGCTGTCTCAAAGTAAAACCGCCCATGCTGATACTGTTGCATGTAATCAAACGGAACAAGACAGCAAGGAACGAAGTTGTAATTATATGCAAGCTAGCGATCAGTAGCGGCTGATCCATGCTCCACAAACAGGCTAAATTGTTGGGTAAATAATTCGTCGTACTCGAGTTCAATGTACTCACGAAACGGCAATAAACACCATTGTATCTGCCACAGTCTTAGCCACTATTTCGTCATCTTGATTAGTTCTCCGATCTCTTCAGATAGCTGTAACTGTGTCCCACTTTACCCTCCTGCTGCCCTACGATCGCTCCCTTCTCACCCTCGACAAGAGCGTCCTTACGTTCGATGTTTTTAACCGTCGCTTCGAAACCTTTCTTGCCATCTGCCTCATACTCTACCACCCGTTGCGTACCGTCCGATTCGTCAAACCGATAGGCACCCTTAACGTGATCCCCATGACGCTTTTCCCATTGATCCTTATGGTCGCCCGTAATTGGGTCCTTCACACCGTACCCGAACTCGTAATTGGGGATCGACGACTTTTCCTTTTCTTCAACGAGGATGTCCTTCTTCTCAATGATGGGGATCTTTTTTACTGCTTCAAGTTTTTCCTCAATTATTGTGTGTTCTGGGATTTTGTGAAAGACTTTCGTTTCATATGAGATTAATTTGCGCTCGTCGGTTAATTTGTCCTGGGCGTAGGAACAGCAAACAAATTCTACAGCGAGAAGGAAGGCGAGAAGCTGAGAATAAGAAATTAAAATAAATAATTAATATATTTTCTAATCCATTACTTATGTTTCACTATTACCTTCATTGTGTTTGCTGACTCTGGGTTTGCTGGTTTGGTGTGATAAATAGCTAGAACTAATCGTGACTGATAGCAACTGCCTCTCAGCATCTACCTTTTATACTCAGACAGACTGCCCTTCAAAACCCTGTTGGTGGGATGAATCTGCTAGTTAAAAATCATCTTCTATTTAGAACGCTTCTTCTAAGTACACAGCAACAGTTCCCAAAAGCCCATAATTTATCCCACGAAACGCATCTATGCTGAGCGACATGCACCCAACGCACGGCACGCCATACAGCTGTGCCCTACTTTCCTCGCATTGGCTGGCGATTCCGCACCAAGGTTGAACAGCTTTGCATTTCTTCGAGGTATTTGCCTACTCACGAACCGTGCACTTAACAAACAAAAAAAAGGTTTCCCACTGTTTAGTGAAGAAAAGCTTTTCGTACAACAAACGAAAGGTGTTTGCCATTTTAAATCACCACAGAAATAAGGTTTTTGCTTCCGATTTGGAAAGGAAGTGATCGCTTTTAACCGTCGTGGTCCGGTGGCCGAACATTGGTGAAAACGGAACCGGGCACACCCGTTGCGACCAATAAAAGGGAAATGTTAATGTAGTCGGTGTGCGTGTGTGTGAGCTACACCATTTTCTCGACCGTAACGCACCCGAAGTACTACACATCATGCCTTCCATCATGATCACGCTGTGATTGATGCCATGGTGAGCACGAGTCGAAGGTGAGAGTAAACACACAAACGAAGGTGTCGTTGACTGGAACGTTAGCGCATTGGCAAAGGGGAAGGGCGGTGGTGGAACGGTGCCGTGGGTAATCTGGAAAGGGTTTTTGGGTGCTCCAGTTTGTAGGTCAGTGTCGAAATTTGCACCTCAAAGGGGTGCAACAATGCAAGGTTTACAATTGTGGTTGAATATTTTCGGGTCTGGTTTTTTTACGGACAGAAAGAAATGGTCTTTTCAATAAAGGCAACATTTTTTCACTGTCGCTTTGATGCGTTAAAGGTTAAGCACACGACAGAAACATGACGAATACTTGAAAATAATAAATTTATACATATTGTTTGTTGAAAGAAAGGAATGTTACCGACTTTAAAAGAAGTTTTGAAGATTTAAAGATAATTTTAGCATTCTTGTTATTTTAAATTTGAAAAGCAAATTGAATTTAAAAATTTTTAATCATTGAAATGCAAAGTAAGGAAAATTTCTCGAATAATTTCGTGTAAAGTTGTCATAACTTCATGCGTTTTAGTTGGTCTGTTGTCTAAAATGGTTTAATTATATTGCAGATAGTATGAGAGATGATTAACTTATTAAATATGCAATTGTGAAAGTGTTGCTCAAAATAGTAAACCATTAACGTTAATCTTCATCTTTTCTTTTTCTACAACCCAAGTAGGTCTGCTATTTCTAGCTTTATTTATTTATTAATTTAACATAATAAAATATTTGCGAATACATACTAAGTGAAAGATAATTGAATAAGAACTACAACTGCTGTAAAAGATCATAAAATTGAAGAAATGGTGACGACTTTCAATGAAATGATTTTAAATTTTGTATGAAAATTAGTTGAAGATTTTTGGAAGATGATCTTATCATTTGATTAATCAAGAAATCGATCCTCATCATTTTTTTATGGCATCTCCTTTTCACTATTATAAACTTAAGTCTTAAAAAATCTTAGTCTTAAGTTGAGAATTTTCTAAACTGATTTGTTTCAGGGTTATTAAATTTTATGTAATGCTTTGGTCATTTTCGAATAACAATAATGGTGCTATTTAAAGGTACTATGTTGATGATGACTTTTCCAAATTTTGGTAAGGTTATACCTAGTAAAAGCAGTTAAAGCAGAAGTCTAAAAATCGGATTTAAAGGTGGTCCTATTGTATTGTCCACCATTATATATCAACACATGGACTTCATGCTTCGCTTCATTGTGACAAAAATCTTATTCTCCTTACCTCAACCAATTGATTGTGATAAATCGAGAGAAGAGAGTCTGATAGAATTAATTGGGAAACATAACATTTTTCATACTTTATTTTCGTTATCTAAATTTTTATTTTCAAAAACACAAAACATGGCATTTGGAACACTTCGAACGATGAGTATACTGAACGATGAAACGATGAACTACTTATCTGAACCTCTTGGCTCTCGCATTTTTTTAGAGCAGACTTCTAAATTTGACCGGGCTTAAGCTTCCGCTTGGTTGCCTCAACCACCACCTCCTTCTGCTTGTCACCTTCGCCGCTCTCCACCTCCTGCTCCTGCTCCTCTCCTTCTGCAACTTCACCACTACCCTGGGCACGCTTGACACCCCCGTTCAGCACAAACTGTTGGCCTTCCTCGGTGTCTAAATCGATCAGCCGCAAATTGCCACCCGCTTCCTCGATTAGCAACAGATTACGCACCCGCTGTACCATTTCCGAACCTTCCGCACTGCCCACCACCCCTTCGATCGTGTCTTCAATTTCGTTCTCCTCCGGTGTCGTCTGTTCGGACAGCTGCTCGAGCCGAGCACGGTTCACGCGCTCACGTTCACGCTGCGGCAGACGTCCAACACGGCGAGACTCCATATCCTGACGGCGAGCTTCCTTCAACGCTTCAGCATCCTGCGTTGTCTCCTCGCGACGAAGTTCATACTCCCGGCGGCGTTCGCTCAAGCTGTCCAGCGTGCGTAGGATCTGTTCCCGACGTTCCTGACTTCTCTGGAGCGTTTGCTGACGGCGATTGGTACGGCGTCGTTCAATTTCCGCCCGGATAGCGCTCAGAACGCGACTCGCATTGAAACGTTCGGTCGTAAGCTCGCTTTCCGTAACGGTGGTTAGCTCGGTGGTAATCGATTCCTTGGAGTCATCCTTCGGAGCACTCTGAGTCTGAGCTGCCGATCCACTAAGTCCCAACAGTACCACAGCACCAACCAACAAAATCACCTGTAAGAGCGCACATTAGGAAATTAGCACAACACATCACCAACGAAAACCCACGCATTGCAGCTGCGTGCGTCATGCTCACCTTAGTGCTGGACATTGTGTTCACCGCACTGCTCTCCACAAATGCTAACCCAAAGAAACTCTTAACTGCTCGTTACGTTAAGCAATTAGAACCACCTGAGCGACGCGCTAACGGCCACAGAGCAAAAAACAAACGATTTATGCGGTACGATCGACGGTAGGGAACTGATACAGTAGCCGGGGGTTGCGCAAACTTTTATAGTGACTAGATCGAAAAAGTACTAAAGCCGTGCTACGATGCATCCGCCACCGCACTCGTCTGCCTGGCCGGCCGATTGAGCATACACCGTTCGACCGGTCAAATTTCGAACCGAACGATTTTCGGCCTAGATTCACTTCCGACCTACGGTTCATGTACCGTCTGCATGTACCATCTTCATGTTCGGCTCACTTTCCTCTTGGCATTTGTTTGGGCACCGATCATCGAGTTTGTGCGAGAGTTTCGGTGTTGCGGTACCCGGCAATGTTTCTTCGGCAAAAGTCTAACCTCCCACCGCTCAAACGCGCACAACCATTATAAGACATCGATCGAAGGAAAACCCGTGTATACAAAGGCCTATACAAGCGTTGTAGACGCTTGTTCTCGGCTATGGTTGATCGAGCGCCGGCACCGAATCTGGGGCGACTTTGGTCCGACCGAAGGATTATTAATCGACTGTGCGATCGACGCTTTCGATGTGTGTTTCGGTTCGGTTCTAAACCCTGAGCCGGTGTGTTTGTTTTTGGTAACCGATCGGTTGGATTTTCGTATGCTTTCGGCTCGTGTACGATCGTTTAATTGTGAGTTGGTATTAGTTGGTTTACTTTGTTTGTAAAAGTGAAAACGAGCGTAAAATATGTGGTAAAAACTAGTTTGATGAGGTAGCGTTTGTTTTCAAACAGTTTTTTTTTACGACAAAAGTTTACGAAGCTGTTTGGATTTTGAAAACCACGGTCCTTCTAGAAATTGCTTCCGTAAATTGTTTTCGTTCAAATGTTGTAAAAGACTCTTTTGATGTTTTAGACCCAGTCAAATAGACACTCTCTGAATTCTAAGTAGTTTGTCTTCTGAAGTCTACGGCTATTTTTGCTGGATGATTGCATACATTCAGGATCCGGGGACCCTCTGTCAAAACATACAGCTTAGGCTTATTGTAGGAATTTAAAGACGGTCATTTAGGATGTTCAGGATGTCAGATTGGAATGATATCTTGGAACCCACATGAATTATGGAAAAGAATAACTAGTAATATGTTGATTCGTCACGGCCATCAAAATAGTTACAGTATAAACAATCAGGCATGGACTAGAGACTTGGTATGATATGGTAGCAAGAATCAGTCCTTGTCACATCTCTGCAAAAAGTCAATAATTGTTGTCTGAATACTACTACTCCAAATCTTAAGCCTTCAAATTCCTCTAACTTTAATCTCACGGATTATATTGAATAGGGCGCAGGTGACAAAGAAACCAGACGAACTAGCAGTATTAGAAAAGCTCAGATGACATGAGACTGTAGCATAAGCTTGTTCGAGATTCTGAAGCAAGAGAAAAAGCTCTAATCGTTGCTATCAGTGGTTAGTTTGTGCCTTAACTTTATGCTATCAATTCATTATGTTTTAAAGATACACAAAATAATTTACTGAAGAACTGAGAAACTGACAACTTTATTCCAAAACCCCAATATTTTTAATTCCATACAAAGGTTTTGGCTTAATAATTAGAGAAATTGTAACACCACTACTGCGACAGGATATTTGACAGCACGATCAGAGTATTGTAGTGAGAGTTTAGAGCGTATGATCGAATACTACTCATCAAGATTTCGAGCCAAAGTGAAGTAGAGTAAGGCGCAAACAGATTATTTGCGAACGTGTATTAAAACGAATGAATGAGTAAACAAATTGGGATTTTCTTGTGTTTAGCTGAATCAAACACGAAGCTAGATATAATTTCAACGGTATGTAGCTGAATAGTTTCAACTTCAACCATACTAATACATTGTAGCTAAAAATAAGCATCGTACCGGCCAATGCAACACCGATACTTACCAAATTAAGCCCCGGATCAACTGTTTGAAATATTTTACATTTATTTAGTCATCACCACCAAGACGAGTGACAATTATTCACCACCATACGGTGCACTGCATTAGTGTCATTAGCCAATGCAAAAAAACAACCGCTTCGTTCACCCATACGGCGCAACCCACTGTCGAGCGGGAGTCAGTGATATGTGGAATTTACCATTTGTAGGGGAAACCCCTTTTTAAGTCACTGATCCCTACACCTCTTCGAGTCTTCGCAGTCTTCAAACGGACTGTGAGCAGTGGAGAAAAGACACTTTCTTGCATGTTTGATAGCACCAGATGAGAAGTCTTTGGGTAATTAAGTAAACACGACGACGATTCACGGCATCGAGCTTATGGTGGCCCCAAAACCGTACTTCACACAAATGGCACTAACAGAATACACCCAGGAATGGTCGATTATAGACGCGGTACAATTTCCAAACACCGGACCGAAGAACCTTTGCCATTTGGCGGTACAGCTTCGTTTGATTCGATATGTGACACCCTGAACACAGTTGAACAGTGCCCGATGAGGCTGCCGACTTTTTCAAAACGTGAACCGGCCACTTGCCCTAATGAGCTGTACCGGGAGCTTGCGAAAAAGTGCTGCCAGCGTCAAGTGAACCCAAACGCCGCATGAAAGGGAGGCAGCATCATATTTTGGTCTCGGTATGGTTTGTATTGAACTCAGCGTAATTTCGCGGCCCGCAATGATGCGGGCAATGGAAAGTGGGAATGAAGTAAACTCAACACAACTTCTTCTGCACGCTAATGATATGGGTTTTGCGATGTGGATTGCCTATTTAAAGAGGGTATTAAGTTGGAGGTTTTATTTGGCTCAATAACTTCAGGAGAATTATCGGACCCGCATCAAACGTTCCTTATAAGCAAACTAATTTAATACGACACATTACGCAGCAGGACGTTAATTGATTCGTCGATCGGATTTATCTCTAATTGCGGTTACAAGTTTCGTTCCCCTACCGAGTCGGCGATGTGATGACGGGAAGTATTCGTGACCCGATTCTGGAGGCCATTCCTGGAGCTTCTCTCAAGACCGTAGCTAAGCTGTGGCCTGCAGCATGCTGTAGCTGTGCGCGATCGGATCTTGATGCTTGTGGGTGGCCTTGGGCAGCTTCACGTTGGTGACGATCGCCCGGAAGCCGTGCACGTCGTCCGCTTCGTACTCGACGATGCGCTGCGTCCCGTCCGCTTCCTCCAGCATGTACACACCCTGCACCCGGTCACCGTCGCGCTTTTCCCACTGATCTTTGTGATCGCCCGTAATTGGGTCCTTCACGCCGTAAGCAAACTCATACCGGGGTGTGTGATGTAGCGTTTTCCCGTCGTTCGATCGGTTCTGATTGATGGTGTTGGAATCGGGACGTACCGGTCGAACGGCGGGTATGGCCGCGGCAGCAATCGACAGTAACACCAGCATCGGAATCAATCGCTGCAGGACACTTGCTTGTACGTGGGCCGGCATGCCTGTTTGGTTCTATTTATCTTTCTAGAAATAGGAACTGCAACCGAACCGGACCGTACTGGTGAGCGTTACGATGCACAGTGCGAAACCAATCAACTGAACCGATGGTGGTAGGTTTCGGTACGGTTTTATAAATATGTTTCACCCGGCAAGAGGGCTTGCCGAAGAGCCTTCTAATCCGTTCCGTTACGTGCACGGTTCGCTTCGCGTTGTTCGATTATAATTAACGAATCGGTCAGCTGTAAATCATATGCAAATGTGTGCGCACACGTCTGCTAGGCTGGTGGGATGGGAAGGATGTACTTGTAAGTGCGCTGTTTACAGCAGTAACACGGTGGCTTATGGACGAGTGCAGGCACAATGAGACTGGCGGGTCGGAGGTTTTAATAAGTGTGGCCCAGTTTGTGACCCAAACAATACTTCCTTCGGAAAATGTGCGCAGACGAAGGGTTACTGGCGGGTGTCTCATGATTATAGCGTTTGGATCATTATCATTAAACTTGGGAAGAACTTGATTTGATAGTGCTTCATTTATTAGGGTCAGTGTAGATAAAATAAACATTATGAGGTTGTCTGGAAGTGGTCTACAAACATTATTTGTGTAATTCTGGAAGTTATCTTGACCAGGTACTAAAGTTTAATTTCATATTTCTATTTGAAACCCTGATGTACACTAGGTTTAAAGATTTTGGTCTGGAATATTAAGTGAGGTAAAGTTCCCGAGCTACTTAAAAAAGCCGTCAAAGGCCCAAGACTTTAAATCCCTTTGTGCTCTCTTTCACATCTGAGCACTCTGTATAGTAAGAATAGCTGTCCTGACGAGAGCTTGCTTCGTGGACAACGAATGGGAGATGTTTATGCGTGTCTCAAGAATCGTGTTCTATCTAATTTGATCTAAGTCAGGATATCTTCTTCTTCTTGGTCATGCCTGCCGTTTCTGGCTTACTAGACTTGTTATTACCGCATTGTTGGATAGTCAGTCCTCACTATGGGGGAACGACCCAGACGAGACTTGAACCCCGGTCCTGCCGTGTGAAGACCGGCGCCACTGTCGCATCTACCACCATCTTATTTACACAAACTTTGAAGGCTTTAACGGTAACGGTAGGATTCATACCCTACTTAGATCACCTGTGCACCTACATCTTCTTGGATTAACGACCTACTAGGTCATGTCGACTATCTAATGGCTTTCTAGACAAGAGGGGATACGAACCCAGGTCCTGCAGTGTGAACTTCTCCGCCAGTATCTGCCACCGAACCTGAACTTCTGAAACCTCTAAATCCTTGAATCTTTCTTGCAGCTTTCAGCAGGTGGTTTAGATTGCTGGCCGAACGGAAGATCTTGTCATGATATCAGAACTCTTCTGCACTGACGAGATTATTGCCATCAAACATACCTCTGCTTCCAATTGAGACTCTATCAGAGTGAAGTTTTCCTACAAAGAGATACTTTTGCATCGTTGAATTGATCCTAAGTCCTATCCTATGGGATATGTCTCTCGTTTCAGTCGCTTCTATGCATAGCAATTCGTCGCTAATTAAGCTCGATGCTGTCTACCATCAGTGGATTTAACGAATCTTCTATAGTACAGTCTGATTTATAGGTATATTAGACTGCTTTCAACAAGAAATTCACCCTGTCCGTGGAGATCCGTAGCTTGTATTATTGGAGAAAACGTTGAAGAGCAAGTAGTATGAAGCAGAAGACCCTATTTTATTCTAAAAAGTTGTACAACACTAAATGGTTCTTGAATTGTTTAAAGCAAATGCAGATACGACTACGACTAGCTAGAAAAAAAAAAAACAATTGAAAATTTAAAATTCCCTCAAATACTTTTTATGATCTGTTAAAAGAGACTTCAAAATCTTTACCATTAGTTTGATTGAATAGACAGGAGTCTATTGTTCACAAACACCTTTTTAATTAAGACCTTCCACGACCATTAAAATCAGCAAACCATACACGAAGGCCCCCATTTTCGCGTATCCGCTCCAACTCTCACTCCCCGAGAAAGGTTACCCGTCAAACGACTTTTCCCACGCCCGAAATTTAACCGCCCTCGATCAGTTTTCCACTCTGAATGTGCGTCATTTTCTAGCTCCAAAACAAAAAAGCCAGTGCCGCGTGACATCTGCAGAGCAATAAAGTTTAGCAACTCGCACCTCAACCCAGCTTTACCTCACGTGCGATCACTCGTTTTGTTCACTTTTGTTTTGGCCCGATGCTTAATCACATCGCACGTCCACCAGAAAAAAAGCGCAACCCCAAAATGCTCCACCCATAGACTCAGCGAATCGGAGACGGATTGGTGTGCGCCAGGAGTGGGACCACTGATTAAGGTACGCCTTTTGTCTGCCACACCAATGCACGCGAATCACTTGATGAACTGTTTTTTTATCTGCCAGTTTTTCGCACATAATTTCGCAGCTCGAGCTCGAGTGCAGTGTGACCTCTACGCGTCGGCAAATTCGATTTTTGGAGACGCCGTTCGTCATGGGAAAAATGCGTCCAACCGCGAGCTGGTTGGATGGTTTATTGCCAAAAATGTTCAACCCTCCAGTCCAGCCGGTGCAATTAGTTTCAAATAAACATTTCAACACGTCACCGGCATCCAACTGGTTGGGAGGGAAGGAGAGAGAGAGAGAGAGAGACAGAGAAAGGTTATTGAAGGGACCATTTTCCGAGGCGATCCGTCAGGCTGTTGCGTGCGACGTGTGAGAATGTCATCGGGCGCGCAACATCCATCTGGGCGACATTTCCGAACCGAGTGCCGGCGTTCTTATGAAATTGATTCATTGCGACGCGTGGAGTTGTTGTCGAGAGGTCCTCAGGAGGGAGGGTTATTGCACTGCCCATTTAGTGGGGTGGAGTCTCGCTGAAGCCGTTTGGAGCTCAGCTCAGCAACTCAGCATGAATGATCCTCGCGCCGTATGATCGATTGACTGACAGTCCAATCAATCTTCCAACACTGTACGATCGATTAGGATCGAAATCTCCGATGGAGAGTCCGCAACTTCACTCCGTGTCCAGATGCACCCTGGGCATGGATGTCTTTTCCCAGCAAACATCGGACTGCGGCATTTAGCAAGCATTTCAATCGATTGCATCAAAACCGTCGACGAAAGGTTGATTCTAGGGTCGCCCGCCCTACAAAACCCGCCCGGTGACATACCCGACCACGTGCCCGTTTGTGCGTGTACGCGGGAACAGAAAAAAAGCGCAACCCCAAAATGCTCCACCCATTGACCCAGCGAAACGGAGACGGATTGGTGTGCGCCAGGAGTGGGACCACTGATTAAGGTACGCCTTTTGTCTGCCACACCAAAGCACGCGAATCACTTGATGAACTGTTTTTTTATCTGCCAGTTTTTCGCACATAATTTCGCAGCTCGAGCTCGAGTGCAGTGTGACCTCTACGCGTCGGCAAATTCGATTTTTGGAGACGCCGTTCGTCATGGGAAAAATGCGTCCAACCGCGAGCTGGTTGGATGGTTTATTGCCAAAAATGTTCAACCCTCCAGTCCAGCCGGTGCAATTAGTTTCAAATAAACATTTCAACACGTCACCGGCATCCAACTGGTTGGGAGGGAAGGAGAGAGAGAGAGAGAGAGACAGAGAAAGGTTATTGAAGGGACCATTTTCCGAGGCGATCCGTCAGGCTGTTGCGTGCGACGTGTGAGAATGTCATCGGGCGCGCAACATCCATCTGGGCGACATTTCCGAACCGAGTGCCGGCGTTCTTATGAAATTGATTCATTGCGACGCGTGGAGTAGTTGTCGAGAGGTCCTCAGGAGGGAGCGTTATTGCACTGCCCATTTAGTGGGGTGGAGTCTCGCTGAAGCCGTTTGGAGCTCAGCTCAGCAACTCAGCATGAATGATCCTCGCGCCGTATGATCGATTGACTGACAGTCCAATCAATCTTCCAACACTGTACGATCGATTAGGATCGAAATCTCCGATGGAGAGTCCGCAACTTCACTCCGTGTCCAGATGCACCCTGGGCATGGATGTCTTTTCCCAGCAAACATCGGACTGCGGCATTTAGCAAGCATTTCAATCGATTGCATCAAAACCGTCGACGAAAGGTTGATTCTAGGGTCGCCCGCCCTACAAAACCCGCCCGGTGACATACCCGACCACGTGCCCGTTTGTGCGTGTACGCGGGATTGCAGAAACGCATTTAACCCGAGCGCAGATAATAACAGTAATGATTCAACAACTAACCATGAATCACGTCAAATCAACGTGCAAGAGGTCACCGGGGCGCTATGGAGACGCAGGGTCAGTTTAGTGCTGATAGTTTCTAAATCTTTAAACGGAACTGCCCAAAGGGACGGCAGGCCTTTTTAAAAACCCCGAACCGAACCAACTTTTTTTTTTCCTTCTATCCATTTGTCTCACCATTTGTGACCCACCCGAAGGGGAGAATTGTACGTATTTAGCAGAAATAAAACGGTATTTAGCTCGCCGTAGGATAGCTCTCGTTACACACACACACACACACAATCCATGCTCGAGCGGACCGGACATCGGTGACGTTCGCACGCAAGATCACGCACGAAACCAATTGGCCGGTGCTTGGTAGCAAATTGGTTTGAGCCTTTTTAAGAGCCATCGCCCTGCGGCACCGGTGCTCTAGAGCGATAGAATGGTTCGGACGGTGCGTATGGTAGGAAATTGAGCTTACATGTGTAGTTTTTTGCTTGCTTTGCTTGCATTGATTGCTAAGGTTTGATGAAATTCATCTCACGGCAGTGGCAGCCCAACCGTTAATGGTAGGTAAGCTCTGTTTTCTCACCAGGCAAACATTTTCGCACAGTATTTTTACGCATCTTATTGACCAGTTTGGACGGTTGGAGGATTGCTTACCATTTCGGATAGGGGTTCTGGTACTTTATGTCAAAAGAGATGGACGTTTAATGCGAACCGTTCGAATGATTCGATCTACTGGTCGATTAGGTGAACATTAAATGATATCTCATGAGATCGGAAAGGAAATGAACTTAATGAAACTCATGTTTTTGACTCAATTTTGAGTTGATTGCTAAGATAAAAGTTGATTAAATTAAGTGGTTTATGCAATTAATAACGAACCAGTTTTGATGAACACGAATAATGCTGCAAAAGCTGTTCGATGAGATTTGGATTGAACTATGACAAATGTTACACGTTTGAGTTGTTTTTAAGCCAAAAATTGAGTGTTTAAATATCCATTGTTTCTTTATTGCGCTACATACAAAGATTTCCCACAGAGTTTTATTGATATGCTAGACTTTAGTATCTTAATACGGATATAATACATTATGTTGTAGTTTGAAACAATTTAAATAAAATATGTTTGTTTTCTTATTTTAAACCATTCTTCATAAAAAAACGTACCTGTTCTTGAAATCATAAAATACATTCAATAAAAAAGTTCATACTTCCCAAATGTATACCAGTCGTTTCAAATCTGATTGTGTATAATTGTTGTTTGTCAAATAAAAAGGTTATTTAGTGGACCATTTTACGCACATAAGTCATCTGCTACCAAAAAGAATTTATTCCAATTTCCCTTACTAAACAATTGTTTTCATAGTTGTACTATTTCACCTAAAAAGCAAATAAATTTAAATGATCAAGAAGAAGAACCATTGTGTAGATTCGCGTTGCTTTTTAGTACAGATTGCATTCAAAAAGCAAACAGTTACCGCTGTACATTGCATACATTTAGGCGCACTTTATTTTAAACATTTAGGCGTACAAAAGTTGTCTACCGTGCGCTTCTATGAACGAAATTATTGGAATTATATTTAAAAATAACTGGAAAAAAGGACAGCAATTTTTTTACATTTTAAAATTAAACCAAAATAAAAACAAATTTTAATTATTAAGCTTATCGTATGGTCTAACATATCGTTAGCCGCTTTCGAAGTGAACTCTTTCTCTATCTTTCTGTACTAAACTTTTAATTGATTTCTTACTTGCTATTGTAACGTATTGTAACGTGAAAATATATTTTTGTCGGTCTCAAAAAGAGATTACAACCTTAACAGATATTAATTTTCCAAGAAAAATTGAAATAATAAGCATTTATTCTATGCAACGGTAATAATCAGACAACCGTAGGTACACATAAACATCGCTTAGAGCTATCGTGTGGTAGATCAGTACTACCAACAATGGTCTCAACTCTTCAACTTCGTTTGGCACTGTCCTTTTCCTATGATATAAAGACTACAACTATGTTTTAATTCGAATTGACAGACATTTCAGAAAAATTAAGTAAATTAATGAATACATATATGCATATCAAAACACAACCTTAGCTTTTTGTTTCGCTGCTAAAACAATCAAGAGGTTTATTTAAACTGTTATTAGTTATTTAAGTTAATTACTCATTAATCAATTTTTTTTATTTTTCAACAAATATTTGAAATTCAGTTGCGATACAATTGTTAGCGTTGATTTGATTATCTGAAGCTTCTACCACCTAGATTATCCAGCTAAGGGTAAAATCAAATCAAGGAAGCCTCAAATGTGGCAGGCCTAGATCTTTCGATACTTATGTTGTCTATGAAGAAGCAAATCGAAACAAACATCATAACAATGAACGTCTCACGCTTACATTTTCTTCAGCAAAATACCCATCTTGTTACTCTTCGGCAACAAACATAGATACGAGCCGCTCAATTAGCAGAAAAGCTGCCCTGAACATTCGCTGAACGGTAGGCTTATGCACGGTGAAGATGAAGCGTACCGTGCCCGTGGGGCAATCATTTGATTAACGAATGAAATAATTATTCACCACCGTTATCGTGATTATTTGCAGCTCATCACAAGCACGAACCCGTCCAGATCGTTGTGCAAATTAACGTAGCGATCGGGCAAAAGGAGAAGCCGACACGAAATCCATGTTAGGTGGTTCAGGGTAATTTCTTTCTAGGGTTTATGTCTTTATTGTTTACTCATTTTACTTGCAAGGTTTTTAAGTGTTTTTTACTCCCTTACGATTGGTGCTTAAAATTCAAATCATTTGTACGAAGTAATTCATTCGGCTTCAACCCACACAATCCCAATCAACACAATTAAGCAATAAAATATCTCATAAGAGATGCTTGGCGCCATTTCCCATACGAAAAAAATAAACAAACACATCACACACACACACAACATAAAAGTTTCGGATTCGAACAATAAGCATGAGCAAGAGAATGATACACCGGCAATGTTTAAGAGGCAGATATCAACAGCATCTTCATTATTGTTATTTACATGCGGCGGTTTTCTTCCTACAACGCTTCTCACTGCTCCTGCCGATTGACTTACTCATCTAATGATACAAACTAATGCAATTATGCAATACTGGTTGTGGAGGGTGTAAATGTGAAAGGTGTAAAGATGAGTGTCGTGGTAGCGTTATCGTCGCTGCGGCTGTTAGGTGCACAGCGCCATCAACCGAGAAAAGGCACCTTAACGTAGTTATTTTATCGCTTTCCCGGTGATGATTCTGTCCCACAGCAACCGATCAGCAACGGTACGTTCCTGCATGAGATTCTTAGTAGTAGTGGCTATCGTCGTAGTGACCGTAGTATCCATCATGGTAGTCACCGTAGTGTACGGCGGGAGCGTGCTCGGTGTAGTGAGCCGTCTTTGCAACGTGAACTGTTTAGAAAAAAAATGGAAAGCAAATGAAACAACTGTATTAGTAATGGGGAAAAGTTGGAAACGTCATGTGAAATTGAGCAGGAAAAGGAATGCAAAATGAGTAAGATTTTCTTTAATTGGAAACGTCGCAAGGTCTTCACCGAACGAACTGACATTTAAGTAACAGGGGGCAGCTGCTCCGTCCGATCAACTGACCGATGGTGAAGCGTCACGTTTCTGATCTAGATCGACAGTAGCTAGCCGAAAGCAAAGAACATTATACCATCGGACCGGCTAGATCGTGCTGTCACGGATCCGCACGCTTAAAGGCAAATCGATTGAAGCGAAGCGCTCGCTGATGTCCGAAACCGTGCGTTCACTCACGCGCTCACCATTCAAAACACTGGCGAAGTCTAGGAGAAGACCGGTGGAAACGACTAAACAAACTCGTTTGTCACAAACGTAAACAAAATGTCAGTCAGTGCCATTCAATCAGTGGATTTGTGTGCGATCGTTCGATTCCACACCGACCGGAGGGCTAGCAGAAAACGATATTCCACGCTTCTTGAAATTCGCTCGTAATTATATCGTTATGCAAAACAGCATAATCACTTGCTTATGACATCTCTCATTTGCAGCAGAGCAAAATGCGATGCAAAACATAATAATAAAAAATAAATGGGTTCGTCGCTTAAAAATGACATTTGTTGAAGTCTTTTGATTTTTCAGCGCTATTTCCGCTCCGTTTGTCTTTACTTTTGTGTAGAATTATTACTTGTTTTTATTGCTAATAGATATTGCGATGTGACCTCGGCTTCGCATTACATTCCATCCAACTGTTGCCCAGATCGTGCCGTCCACCGGGTCGAATCTCATTTACCGGTGGATGGAGTGTATGTAAGGGCTCTTGCGGCGATCACGACCAACCACCACTGCTGGCCGGCCTGTCCCATTGGCCTTAGGGGACAGAATGGAAACACTCCTCCAACAGAACCAAACAAATCTCATTATGTTCGTCGAGTGTGTGTGGCTGTGTAATTAACCTTTAGCAGCAGAATCATCCGGCCTGTTTACAAGCGGTTACATGCAAATTAAGAGAACTCTTCGCACCCACCAGTGACAGTGAGCCACCGGAGTCCCACCGAAAGGAACACTAGTGCCGTGGTTGAAGCACAATGTTGCATTGTTGTTTCGCTGCCGATTCGAATCTCAAGAACAAATGTGTCGGTAGATGTTTGTGTTTTTCCATCGCTAGTGCAGTGCGTTTGTGCGAAAACCTCACACGGTGCGTTTTGTCGCATCCGCCGCCTGTTTCGGGCAGCTGTACGTTGGATCGCACAGCTAACCTTGACCTGATTGTTGTGCGAATCTATTGCCTTCTTTTGGGCTAGTGGGCTAGGGCCACCCCTAATGACGTCCGTTTGCGTGAGGTGCGGACTCGGATGCATACGCGTGCCCTGTTTATGCTATGTGTCGGATGCGCAGATCGGACGTTCCTAGATATGGGGGATAATTTGACTGAAGAACAGATTTATGATTGAACGAATTGCTCGTCTAACCTTGAGGTTTATGCTGGGTTAATCAAGATTTGGGAGGAACCGCTCAACCAGCGTTGAATGAGGCTTTGTTAGCCTTAGGGGCAATTAAGACGATTTTATGTACTCAAGAGATTCGATCAAACTAGAATTAGTACAGCAAAAAAAAACATCATTTCAAGTTCGACGATATAGACATCTTTCAGATTGACCTACTCTTTGAAGTTTCGAGTTAATTGATAGCTTCCCTCAATTTATCGCATCTGTTTCTTCTTTCGTAACTCACAACCGTTTACGGCCTCCAGCAAAAAGGAAATCCGGAAGTAACGAGCTCAGTGAAAGGACTCGTGCCGATCCGATGATCGCAACCAAACTTATATCACTGCGAAAACGGACTGTTGTAACTTCCCAGCAAAAAAAAACTCGTCGAATTAAACAAAAAAAACCTGTCTAACTGGAAGTACAACATATCATACCACCAAACTTACCCGCCGGAAGAAAGTGTTCCGGGCCGGATTTGTGTGTGTGTGCCGAAAATCTTGCTCGCTCCAGCCAAACAATTAACAAATGAGATCGCGAGTTGTAAAAGTTTGATCGATAAAATGGCATCCCGAACCGGTTGCCCGTGTACCCAGGGTGGTAAAGTTACATAAAGTTTGGTTGTGTTGTGTCTCAAATAAAGGACTTGTACGTCATCGGCCGGTCCGGGGAGTTAGTGGATGGAAAAGAGTGGTTTTTTCAACAATTGGTAGACATCAACAACAGTAACAGCACAGCATTGAGCGAGCCATCGCTTCATTATGTGGTGTTTATTGCGGTGGCCTAGTTTTTACACGCCGTGGATGGATACCAACGCTTGAATGTCACTTGACGGCTTGTTTTGGATGAGCATGTTCGAGGTTTTAGAGCTGAAGAAGGCTCAAGGAGTTACACAGGTAGGAACGATTTCTTGTGTTCTTGTCGTTTAAAGTGTTTGTTCGAGCATCGAAGAGTCTTCTAATGGGGAGTCGAGTGAATTCTACTTACCGAGTGGTTCGTGAGCATAGACGACCTTCTGTACGAGGGGTGCGGCAGGGACGTGATGGTGGACGGCCTTCACGGCTGGGACGACGTGCTTGACGACGGGGGCATGAGCGTGGACAAGCGGGGCCGTCTTCGACACTACCGCGTTGAATCCGTTGATCGGATCGGCGGTGTAGTCGACGGTGCGCACGGAACCGTCCGGCTCAACCAGAGAGTATTGTCCTGAAGGGAAGAGATGTTAAAATTTACATTAATAATTAATTTTGAAAAGAAGTAAAATATCTTTAAGATAAACTACTCCAAATAAGCAAATGAACTGTCGAATGAACTCATCATGAACCTAATAGGATTAAATGAACTTTATGGAACAAATGAATCTCGAAATGAATATCCTTCTAGAGCTTAATTCACTTAAGAAACATATTACAGGATTCAATTCTTTAAATGAAATCTTTGAAAGATTATTATGTAAATGTAAACAGAAATGGTGTAAAAGTGTAAGTATCCAAACAACAACAACACTTTTGCCACCCAACGGTGCGTGAAAAATGCGATAATATCATTCCAATAATTTCCCTACTCAGCAGGATCCCATATCTTAATCTTCGATCGAACTGATCGCACCTCTTCAGATAACCTACCGACGACGAGGCCTCGGCTACCAATCGCTCTAACGAAGCGGCTAATTTTGGCATACGCACGCCACATTATGCTGTATCTTCGCATCGCCCAAACACACACACAGCGTTAAGATCAATTGGATGCCCCGCACGTGGCGCGAATCGCATCCGAACGTTTTTCGCAAATTAATTTCCAGTATTGTGTAGCAACGGGGGAGCACGTAAAGCGTGGAGTTCCCGCTCGCGAAACAATTATTACGCAATTGTTGGTTCGCCCGGAGGTTTCGGTGTGCCTTTTCACGGTGCCCAATTGAGGCAGCGGTTTGCGCTTCATTTGCACAATTTCTCACTTTCGTGCTTCTCTCTATTTGCGTTGCTGAAAGGGGTGAAATTATGGTTCATTACCATAATGCCGCGAAAAAAGAAGGCCCGGATTGTGTTGGGAACGTTGGGAAAATTTACACCTAATTTGAACTGTTAGTTCTTGTTGTCTGGATCTCAATCTCGTCTAAATGATCAGACTGAAATCAAAATGAAAAAAGAAGCCGAAAGCAACTGTACCAACTCGAGGTCACATAAACGACGCTAATCATTGGTGGTGCTTTACGGTTTCGGAAACTGCAACCAAGTGGTGATGGTGTTAGCTGAATGAATGAATCCCACTGACTCCCACCGAGAGTGAGAAGCTGCATCAATCGGATCGTTTATCTTCTCTGTTTGTCCGCTTGTGTCTCAGTGTCTCGTGCAGGCTGTCAAACAACAACAAAAAAAACACCCACAAAAAATGGTGCAATCGTGCGAAAACTGCAACCATTATGCGAAAGGGAGCACCCACGGTCACATAATAATGAACGCGGTTCATCGGTGACTGGAATGTGTGAAATATGGAACTGGAAACGATTTCTTGTGTTCTTGTCGTTTAAAGTGTTTGTTCGAGCATCGAAGAGTCTTCTAATGGGGAGTCGAGTGAATTCTACTTACCGAGTGGTTCGTGAGCATAGACGACCTTCTGTACGAGGGGTGCGGCAGGGACGTGATGGTGGACGGCCTTCACGGCTGGGACGACGTGCTTGACGACGGGGGCATGAGCGTGGACAAGCGGGGCCGTCTTCGACACTACCGCGTTGAATCCGTTGATCGGATCGGCGGTGTAGTCGACGGTACGCACGGAACCGTCCGGCTCGACCAGAGAGTATTGTCCTGAAGGGAAAAGATGTTAAAATTTACATTAAAAATTGATTTTGAAAAGAAGTAAACTGCTTTAAGATAAACTACTCCAAATAAGCAAATGAACTGTCGAATGAACTCATCATGAACCTAATAGGATTAAATGAACTTTATGGAACAAATGAATCTCGAAATGAATATCCTTCTAGAGCTTAATTCACTTAAGAAACATATTACAGGATTCAATTCTTTAAATGAAATCTTTGAAAGATTATTATGTAAATGTAAACAGAAATGGTGTAAAAGTGTAAGTATCCAAACAACAACAACACTTTTGCCACCCAACGGTGCGTGAAAAATGCGATAATATCATTCCAATAATTTCCCTACTCAGCAGGATCCCATATCTTAATCTTCGATCGAACTGATCGCACCTCTTCAGATAACCTACCGACGACGAGGCCTCGGCTACCAATCGCTCTAACGAAGCGGCTAATTTTGGCATACGCACGCCACATTATGCTGTATCTTCGCATCGCCCAAACACACACACAGCGTTAAGATCAATTGGATGCCCCGCACGTGGCGCGAATCGCATCCGAACGTTTTTCGCAAATTAATTTCCAGTATTGTGTAGCAACGGGGGAGCACGTAAAGCGTGGAGTTCCCGCTCGCGAAACAATTATTACGCAATTGTTGGTTCGCCCGGAGGTTTCGGTGTGCCTTTTCACGGTGCCCAATTGAGGCAGCGGTTTGCGCTTCATTTGCACAATTTCTCACTTTCGTGCTTCTCTCTATTTGCGTTGCTGAAAGGGGTGAAATTATGGTTCATTACCATAATGCCGCGAAAAAAGAAGGCCCGGATTGTGTTGGGAACGTTGGGAAAATTTGCACCTAATTTGAACGGTTAGTTCTTGTTGTCTGGATCTCAATCTCGTCCAAATGATCAGACTGAAATCAAAATGAAAAAGAAGCCGAAAGCAGCTGTACCAACTCGAGGTCACATAAACGACGCTAAACATTGGTGGTGCTTTACGGTTTCGGAAACTGCAACCAAGTGGTGATGGTGTTAGCTGAATGAATGAATCCCACTGACTCCCACCGAGAGTGAGAAGCTGCATCAATCGGATCGTTTATCTTCTCTGTTTGTCCGCTTGTGTCTCAGTGTCTCGTGCTGGCTGTCAAACAACAACGAAAAAACACCCACAAAAAATGGTGCAATCGTGCGAAAACTGCAACCATTATGCGAAAGGGAGCACCCACGGTCACATAATAATAAACGCGGTTCATCGGTGACTGGAATGTGTGAAATATGGAACTGGAACACCTCTGGAGAGTTTGTCACTGATACAGGGCAAGATGGTGGAACTGGTTCACACCGCTCAAACCCGATATGCATCGTAAATGCATGTATGCAATTGTTTTGTTTTGTTTTGTTTTGCTGTCTCTCGGTTCATTCTGCTGCCATTCAAGCGCTCTTGTTCTGTCGTAATGTCGACCGATGCGAGACCGAGTGACTTATGGTACAGGCTTACCCTTTACGACGTCTCCGTCACGAGTTTCGTGTTGCGACTTCACGTCACCGGTGCTGTGGTCCGCGACACCGTAGTTGAACGCGTACTTGGGATGATCCTGCCAAAACGAGAAGATCGAAGATGTTGGTTGTTAGCTGATTGTTCTGAGCATCTTGCACATATCTTGGTTCTTAAGCCTAGCATCATGTTTGCTTGTTACAATTCTATTTGCTTGTTTATTTTATCGTATTTCAGGAGATAGTTTGTTTTTTTCTTGCTTATGTTAGTTTAGCAAATTTTACGTTCTTTTTATAAGCTTTTATATAGTCGAATAATACGATGTTTTCTTTAGTATACAAAGCATGGTTTTTGTTAGTTGATTTATTTTTTGAGTTGTTGTTTTTCTTATCAAATTTTGTTTTGTTTTGACCTTTTTTAGAAGTCGAAAAATATTTCTTTGTTTTTCAATCATTTACAATACTCGATCTATCGATTTACCTATCGTGTTTTACCTTGTTCACTTATTTAAAAATTTATATCAAAAGAGGATGATTCGTTATCCTTGTTGTATCAATGGTTTAAATTTAACATTTTGTACATTTAAAAAGATACTTCTAAGCTTTCAATTATCTTCCTCTAACCTTTATCTTCAAAGTACGACTCCTGATCTCTATTAACTTGTCTGTTAAGCAATTGCTTCAATTGAAACTCCATTTTTTCAAACAATTTGATCACTTTACGTTTAGTTTTGTTGCATTATTTAACACTTGTACTCTTAGCTGCACCCTATTGAATAACTTTTGATTATTCATCCTGTTTTTGTTTGTTCATTGAACCACCACCGAAACAGTGTTCACCGAAACATCACCAAAAAACCATCCCAAAGTCACATCGTTTTTTTTTCACACCAAACATCAACATTTCTCCAGCATTACGGTACACCGGTTCCGAACACTTTCGGCGTCGAATATTCGGCACATTCTGCCACCAACATTCTTAACAACTAGCGAACAACCCCATATCCAAACAAGACGTATTCTCACATAATAATCAACAGCGTATCCTGGGCGGGCCAGAGCGCAGCTTCCGAACATGGCCAGAGCCAGCAGCAGGGTAGCACAGACGCGAGCAACCATTTTGTATTCTTGCGATTGGGGCTTGGAACCGTTTTCACTGGGAATTTTTCACACGGAGTGCAAATATCACTTGCGACGAGCACAAGCTTCAGATGACTACACGGAGCGTGGCTTGACGAGACACTGTACGCTGGGTGGTTGGTAATTTTGGTTTTATATAGTCTAGTGGCAAACTGCTCGATCGATTGGCGGCCGGTGGCTGCAACTGAACGGGAACCCCTTCCAACCGGCCAACCGTTCGCCCGTCCACCATCCCTTCCAATCACCTGCTGCCCGCCCCCCGGTTTTGCGATTGCATGTGGACGAGCCGACGACTGACGGGTGGCATTGTCTTCGGCTGGGCTTTAGTTTCCGTCACGCGGACTTCACCAGCTGGACGAGGGATGAGGACATTTTCTTGGATGTATGAGCACGTGTGTGTGTGTGTATTTTCCCATCAAGAAGAAAAAGATGATGACGCGAACTGAGCATGTTGTGGTCGGCTGTTGACACATGCGATGTTGGTAGAACATTTAGAAGACTTTTGAAGCTCAAAGTGTAATAATCTATTAAGTCATTTCTGTCATATGTTATTTTATATAAGTTTTATAACCTATTGCTTTGTAGTTAATGGAATAAATAATTAAAAAATGTATTATTAGAGCAAAAAAAATAATGTGTTGAAAATTTCTTGGGCAATAACTTTTATTAAAGTGTATTCAAGAATCTTCAGAGTCGTCACGGGATTAAATTAAAAAAAAATCGTACAGTAACGCTCAAATTAATTTGTGATTCTTTCTTTCTAAAGAAGCTTTCAAGCTCATCATAAATGTAAAAATATTCTTTGACTAATCCTTCATCCCATTGCTATCAAATATGTTATTTGAACATACATAATTATTGGATTTTTAACAACATAGTACAACCAAAAATAGAACCGAATACTCTAAATTGAATTTGATTCATTACTGCATAAAGCGGATACAATTTAAGATCAATTTTAATAAGAACATATCTGATTATAAGTTGAGACAAATTTGTAGAACATTACGTTACAATATATTGTAATGTTTTATTTAATGTTCATTTAATTCAATAAATATTTGATCAACATGAAATTTATATCAATTAAAGTAATTTACAAATTCTTAATCATAAGTTTAACAAATTTCATCTCAAGTTGCAAGAACAAAGCGATTTGCTCTCGTTCTCTCTTATCAGCACCGAATTTTCCACCCATATCCCATATCCCAGCACTGTCAACGCTACCACGGTCACCGAAAACTTGTCCACAATATGAATGACAAATCACAGCATTGCGAAGGAATCATTTCGCCGTGGCACACTTTCCGATCGTTCGCCGCCACCGTCCACAGCGAAACCTTTTCGCCAAACGTCGGTTGGCCGAATTACCAAAATGACTTACAATTTTTCGACTCATCACATCGGCTCAGCTTTAAAACACGGCATCTATCTAATCAAGTGTACCCAACACGGGTAGGCGGGAGCTGGCGTGGAAAGCCACCCGGTCCCGGTCACACCAGTCTCAGGCAGCTAGTGAAACCGGTGGCCACAAGACATTAGGTCACCCGAGGGGGGGCCGAACGAGATCGTTGTTTCGTGATTAATTGCTGGCTCCAGGTCGGTATGGAATCGTGATGTGATTTCTTACTCCCGGCATTACATCGTCGGCAGGTCAATCGAACCAGTCCGCACACTCCGATCTTTACGCGAGAACCGTACCAGCGGAGTTGCTGGTTGATGATTTACATTTTAAGTTCAAGACCATAACTAGGGTCCCGCCATTTCGGCGTGTTGTAATGGCGATGCTGTCTCGGTTCGTCATATTTTGGTGAGAATTTTTGTGTACCGCGCACCCAGCAAGCATCACAATCAGTGTCACATTTGACTACGGTCACGTCATTTGCCGATAGTTGGTGTACCGGAGTACGGACTGTTAATCGGATCTAGTTCCCGGCGGGGAGAGCCTCAAATTCGTTGGTGAAGGTGTTGTTAATCGGTTCAGCTTCTTGCCACACGCAACCGAGTGAACTGCTGGGACACAAAGAACCTGAACTGGGCGCAACGGTGGGCGTTGAATTATTTTGAAACAATCAACAATCGCTCCCAAATTAGCGGTTGATGAAAATTGAATCATAAGCCAAAAGAGGTGTGTACCGGCCAACACCTTCTCGGACGCGAAAGTTCCAGTGATGCAGATGGTGATCTATTATTAGGCTTGTGACCCAGTGATTTAGCGCTATAATGATACGTCCGAGCCGGGGGAGACCTTCGTCTGAAGAGCATAGGGTGGAGATAACGATGACAATTTTGGGCTACTGTTTGGAGAGTCGAGCGACTTAAGGTTATTCCTTGAAGAAAGATCACAAAGCAAACGATCACTTCAGGCATTTGAAGAAAGGATCTATTATTCTACGAAATTCCTTGATGTTGTGAAGTTGCGTGCCAACATTGCGGATATTGAAGGTCGAACCTTTCCATTCGTTTACGCCGCTTTCACGACTCCATACTCAGCGCTTCAGACGGGTTCAAATCTCTTGAAGGTACTTTGCATGCGATACCAAAACCAATCTAACATCTACCGTCATCCGACGTCGGTTCCCAGTAGTGGGTGATTTGGCGCGAAAACTACGATCGCATGGTAGCACAAGATCTCGGTGGAAAAACACAATAGAAACACGTCTGCGTAAACAAAACGCAGTTCTTCCTCTGCGAACGAAGGGAACTGCCACTTTGTTTTCCCGCGAACACGAAGCGCTGCAGAGACTGTTGGCCACGAGCTCGGCGGCTTAGTGCATGCTAATTAACACCCGAAAGACGAAGTCGGTACGCCTCTGTACAACTTTCAAGGCAGAACCCACAACACACACACACTGCACCAGGGTGGTTTTTCGAGCGAGTTTTCACAGCGCACGGATTTCGTGGCTAGGGGTGGAAAATTAAATGGCCCCCAAAACGATCTGCACGATGGGAGAATTATTCGAGTGATATAAACCACGACCAAAGCTCGCGCGCAATTATCGCAACCGCAGCTGGGTGCGAAAGGCAAGCAAACGAGTCGGGCAGGAAAATCCTTGGATTTCCGTCAACGATCCGAACGTGCCACGGTTCGCGCCCATCCCACACAAGGTTCTGAGAGCTTTCGCGTACCTGATGGTTGTTTGGTGAGTTTTTGTTCCGTACCGTACAGGTTTGAAGTTTGGAGCGGAAATGGTAATCAGCAATAGTTCAGATACAGTGACTGCACGGCAAAATGAAGCCCACTCGAGCACAATGCACACCGCAGCATCCGGCTCTGACCAGGGACGTTGGACTCCGGTACAACGCGTTTGTTCAGCGCACACCATCGCTTAAAGGTTGTTTGTTAAGGTAAATTTTGGGCAATTTGTATTAGATCACCGTTTTTTTTGCGATCGTTTGATCTGATATGGTTCGAATCAAAACGTTGATTACTTTATGGGATGATTTCGAAATGGATTTCAGGGTTGATGGTGGCGAGAACGTATGAAGGAAACATGGCAATTCATCCGTCATAAAATGTAGTGCAATAAGACGTGCCCTTACTGACTTGTTATAGCATTCTTTTTAGTACTTTTCAATTGAGTTACATATGAGAACTATTGTTGAAGCTCTAGTACATTATCTTGATATTCAATTGGTAGAACATCAGATTGTTTTGTACATTATAATCAAATAATTTGAAGCGTTTAAAAATTAAAAACAGATTTATAGCGCCAACCTCTACTCCAACTTTATATAAGCAAATACTCCAACTTAGCGTATCGATTTGTAATCTATGCATCGGCAATAGGATCAAACGACTGGAATCATTCCAACGTAGCACGTGTCATAACGCTTTGATTCGTCGTCATTGTGCGAATCCTCATCAACTCGATTACATTCTTGATAAGGCGTTCAGCTTGAGATCTCACATGACAAATATAAGCCAAATATAGCCATTACCTCTAAGTCAAAACACTCTTAGATATTTGAGCACATCACCCCAAATCTGGAGTCTGCGACAGGCTTTACGATTTGCAATCAGACTCCTTCCGTAGAGACCCTAAGCCACCCAGATTATGCCACTTGATTTCGATTAAGACGAACACCTATAGATCGCAGTGCCTGTTTGTGGCTGGGTTGATTAGTAACGATATTGAAGCACCCGATCTCTACATCTCAGTGAACCTTTTCGTGCAGTCTAGGAGTTTGGAGTAATAGAGCATCATTATGACAGTAGGATCTCTTCAAATTTTACTAATAAAATCTTTAACGAAAACTAATCCATTTAAGAATGACCCAATCTTCGAATTCTTGATTGATACAACTATGTTTTCATTTACCTTAGATCTCCAAATAAGTTACAGAAAGAAAGTCATCTCGTTAAGTATTTGAAAAAAATAACTCATTTGTACACATTTACTTAATTCCGTCCTTGTAAATCGCACCTATTTTGACAGAAGTTCAGGAAGATGTCAATTTAAAATATATTTTTGAATTGTCATTATTTCATAGCACCCTCAAAATCTTCCGTAGTAAATGTAATACACTTCGATGTTTTATGAAATTATCACTTACGCTTTACGATCCTAATAAAATCTTGATAAAACCCCACACAAGCTGGCGATCAAAGCTTACTTTCGTGTTATCCTCGATCGATTTCGAATTTGGGTCACATTCACGCATTTGCTTCCGTGGTCCATTAGGCACCCGGTAACGTTTAATGCATCAGATCAGACATCATCACCTCTGACTGATCCGCTGACCAGGAGGAATCCAACCGTTCGATTGTGAGCACCAATCATCTCACCCAAAGAGAAACAAACATTCCTGAGATTGAAAGTGACTCAAACGTATTGTCATAACGAGCAATAAAGGGAAGGTCGGAGCAATTATGTTTATAGCACGCCCTCATACCCTACCAACACGGATGCACATTTCGAAAATGCACCAACCGTTTCAGTGGGCACAACCCCAACAAAGAAGCATAGGGTTGCCGTTGTTTTTTGGCTCGTGAGCTTCGAGCAAACCGCTCCGGTTTGGTGCCCGACTCACACAAAGACAACCCATTGTTATCAAATCGATTGCAGCGAATGCAGTTTTCCAACATTGCTCATAATTCCCGTGGCATTGACAAATGGTGGCCCGGTTTGCCATGTTTACCAGCGCGCTCTGCTCCACTTTTCTGCCCGCCCGGGAGTAAGTGCTGTCTGGGACCGGTGTTCCATCGTGCTCCCACACGGTGACCGATATTTAGACCGTGCATCATCACATTGTAGAAGTCACTTGTCGGCCGGGGTCAGTCACAGTTGCCCAACCGGCCAACCGGTCGACCACCTTACCCTCACTAAGCTGCCCCCCCCGCCGCTAGCCAACGGGGTAAAGTGCAGAACGCTTCACGGCATGGTACCAATTAAACAGAAAAAAAACGAAGCACACGGTGTCTCGATTCCTCCCACAATCGTCCGGGTGGCTGTAATGAGAGGGAAAATTTTTACGACACAAAGCTTCGCTGCTTCGACGACACTCTAACGCTCGCTGGCGACGAATTATGCAATGGCAGCAGCTGCCACCAACAACTGGTGCCAGTGTCCGGTCGAATTGGGTCGTAAAAAAGGACCACTTAATTTCAAGAGCAAACTATCCGGTACCGGCCTACGATTTGGCTGATGGTGAATGATGTTTTGTTTTGCTCGCTCGTCGACCCAAGACGCGAATTGGGACGATCGGCAAAAATGGTTCAACCTTCCGATTTGGGGCCGCCGTTTGTCGTGCGGCCGGATGTCGCGTTTAGTTGATCGTTTGTTTGACACGTGATTAAGCTGTTATCTTCAACCCTCGATCCGTGTTAAAATCACCGTTCAAACGGGTAATGATTTAACAATTTTAATGACGCTTCTTTAATGGGGTTGTCTTCAGCTTACATCCGTTGAAATGCGATCGGCGAATCATTTACAGCAGATGGGTTCCTATTTAATAACTCATAACAGAATGAGCTTGGTCGGTAATCAGGCATGAGATTCTTGAATCAATCGAAAATTTAAATACAAAAATTACAAAAACTAATAAATATGGAAAAGAACATTATAGCATAAAAATATCCTTTTAGTCGAACACAACATTGAAGAACATAACAATAAACATGATATTTTACAGAACTCAGCTACAACAGAAAAATTATTTCAGAAAAATGGTTTCGTGGCTCATCTACCTAATAAATGAACAATATGTATAATTGTTCTATCTTCTTCTTTCTTGGCCTAACGACCTCTTAGGTCATGCCTGCCATTTCTGGCTTACTAGACTTATTGTTACCGCATAGTTGGATAGTCAGTCCTCACTATGGGGGAACGGCCCAGATGAGACTTGAACCCCGGTCCTGCCGTGTGAAGACCGGCGCCGCTGTCGCATCTACCACCGGGCCGCCCCCGGTAAATTAATTGTTCTATTGTATCTTTACTATCTATCTATCTTTTCTTTAAATTTATTGCATGTTATCCTTTACTTCTTCTCTGCTTTAGCTTTCCTACATTTAATTTCATTGTCTTCGTTTTGCTTCTCTTTTTAACATTCTTCACTTCCTTCTTCAACTTAATCTTTTTCACCTTCTTTCTCTACATTTTTTCCTATCTTTTCGTCTCTTATTGGTCGCTTCTGCCAGAATGTGTCGTTATTTGTACACTTCGTTTTAACTTTCTACTTATTCTTGCTCTGATTCTTGTGTTGTTCATGTAATGTCTTATATTAATTGTTATTTACTTTTATTTTGTCATCTTTTGTTACTCGAACAACAGTTTTATATTTCTTGTGGAATACTGTATTCGTTTTTTTCTGTATAAAATTTTCTTGTTTGATATTAAAAATTTTGTTATTAGAAAGAATTTAAAGACGTTGTTTTGCACATGCAATGGTCTAGTTTTTCGTTTGATTGGTATTATACTTGTGATATCACGTCGCTTTCTTCAATATATCCTGATTATTATTTTAATATTTTGTATTCGTTTTTGCTTGGAGAACTTCTTACATTAGTTTGAAATCATTTCATTTTTTGTAAACTAAATAAACATCACTTACAGCAACGCTTCCACACTCAAACGACTAAACCATTTTAATGACGGCAGCACAGGAGCCGCTGCGGCCTGTCTTTAATCTCACAATTAGCCATCAGTAGCAGTACCTCCCATCACCATTACTATTATTACGGTGCACGTATAATGTGAGAACGGAACAAACGAGTGTCTGGTGCCAAAGGACCAAGGTAAGGTACCGTTGACACCCGCCATCAGAATCAGAAAAAGAAGCAACACAACCCACTCGGCCCGACTTTCGGCTAATTCCTTCCAATGCCACCCGTCCAATGTGCTGCGCTTTCGGTGTGCCTATTGCTCCAGTAACATTTCGGTTCGGTTGATCTCGCACCAGTTCTGCAGCACGAATCGCAAACATGAGGGAAGCACGCGCTCACATGTATCCACCTCCGTGTGTACTTGCTCCCTTCGTCAAGGTTCGCCTTTTTTCGGTTTGAAGTTTCGATTGTTTCGTACACTGATGTGGAGGAGATTTGAAACACAGCGCGGAGGATTCGTTTCGGTACTAATTTAGAGCATCTGGTGGGAGTTCAAAGTTCATGACCACGGGCTTCATGGAAGGTTCGTTTTTGCAACATATCCTCCCAGTTTCGGTGGCTCGGTGGAATGTCACGCATTCGTCTTTACGATGAGCCTAACGGTTAGTAATTGCAGACACGCTTTATGACAGAGGTTCATCTGCATCTGCACCAATCCCGGGAGGGAAAGTTTAGTGTCCAGAGCTGAGGTTGCAGCTCGACCAGCTCTGGTCCGCGGATGACATGGAGCGAAACATTAATGGTGCCAGCTGATGCACCCTCGGCCAGTGGAACAATTACTTTGCGCAATCGATCTCGTGTTGGAAAGTGGGCAACGCTTTTCGGTAGAAGAAATCGTCCTCATATGTGGATGCACGAGCGTAACAGAAATGGTGTCACCTTAAGACTTGATTTTCCGTAACAATTACGGACCTCAAAATCTTGTCGATATGGTGCGCATTTTTCATCTTCTAACTAAATCATGTTAGCTTATTATCTAGCTCAGATCGATATTACTTTCGTGCTAATTGATATTATCCACCATCACATGCACAAAATGATCGAACGAGTGACTCCGACCGTCTAGCAGTAGTAACATTACCATCTCAGCTAATTGCGACTATGTTTTTCGCTTCTACCGCCACCGATGCTGCCGATTACGCAACACATTGAACGGCCTTCTCGTAAAACTGCCCCAGCACACGCATGTTTTACTGGCAATTCAATTAATGCCATCGAATTGTAGATACATCTGGCGCTGGACGTTTTGCTGCGCCGAACCAAAAACCATGAAAAACACTCTACGATTGTCTTCGAATTCATGATCGAGTGGTTGCTGTACAGAGAGAGAGCGAAAAAAACGCCATAAAGCCACACACATACGTGAGTCAGTCTAGAAGCTTAGCCAAGGCTGCCGACGTTGACAAAACTTGGGCCGGAGAGTTTTTCGGATTTGGATTTGCAACATGTTAATTATGAGGTTGCGCATGAGGGAGCTCTGAAGGTCTCTGAAGGAGAAGAATTGAAGGTGTACCTGCTTGCGAACGAATTAGATGTGCATCGCTGATGAAGTTTGTGGTTGTTAAGTTGTTTTATAATACATTTCTTTTGATGAGAGTGGTTATAAAATTATGTGACAAACTACATTACATGCTGCAAATATCTAGAACTAATAACGTAGGGGTTTTTTATGTCCTAAGATAATTTAAATAGGCTTTTTTATTTATGTATTTCATTCTTCTTCTTCTTTCTTGGCCTAACGACCTCTTAAGGTCATGCCTGCCATTTCTGGCTTACTAGACTAATTGATACCGCATAGTTGGTTAGTCAATCCTCACTATGGGGGAACGGCCCAGATGAGACTTGAACCCCGGTCCTGCCGTGTGAAGACCGGCGCCGCTGTCGCATCACCACCGGGCCGCCCCCAATGTATTTCATTACATTGATATTAAAGTTATCGTTTCGCGCTTCACAATAAGTTATCATTATTTCAATTATATTTTAATGCATAATGTTGGTTAGTTGTACGGCAATTTCTATCAATAAACAGCAGCAAAATCAAGTCAAATCTCTTGTACGACATCTTAAATCAAAAATAAATAAATACAAAATATGAAAATACTAAAGACAGTAGGTATTTTGGAGTAAACACAGAAAACTCCGATCATCGTAGCGTTAATTGAAAATGCAGAGAAAAATCAGATAATACGACTAACGACCCAAAGTAATACCCACCAATGAAAATAAACAAGCTTTTCTAAGTGAGAAAACGAAATGAGATCAAAATTAGTATGTTCCTCCATTTTCGTTATTATTTAATCACATTAAACTAATCCCAAAAGCCAATTAACGCTAATATCAACTATCGATCGCCTCCACGTCAAAAAAAAAGGAGAACATTACAGCCAATTTGCATCTTGCGGGCCGCGTTACGTATCGCTCGTCTAACTACAGTTTTCACCACCAACCAAAGACCGTGGCGGGGGGAGGGCGATTTGTTCCTGTAACATAGTCACCCACTGCCCCAATGCAAAGAAAAACCTCACACCGACACACAGACACAAACGAAGAAAGCAAATGAAGTGGAAGACGTATCATCAGCATCGGTGCCATTTGCCGAGTGACATAAGGTGCTGGTCGCAGCTTCAGCTCGAGCGATCGGTGGCACACGCCACCAGCGCATAATCGCATTTATCGACGGATAGGACTACTTCGCCATTTCGTCTAACAATCGTCGTTTCAACCCGATCGATTGCAGCTTCTTGTTCGGTTCGATTTGCTCCCTTTCGACACCGTACCGAGCTTACCCATTTTCCAGCCGCTTCTGGCAGGTGACTTTGAATGGCTTTCTTAATCGTAATAGATCTATCAACCCAATTCCGAAGGCCTGGAATCCGTATGAAGCGACGCGCGCGATGGTGCTTTACCGGTGCTGGGTTGAAAGATGAGCCGATGAGGCGCTGCGTTTCCAGTTATTATTTAATCACCTACTTCTTTTCATACACTCTCCGGACAGGTTGTCCAGAGACAGAGGGTCCCCGGGTCCGGATCGTTTATGGGTGGGTTCTCTTACTTTGTTTTTGCAAAGATAAACACAAAACCTTGCCCGGTTTGGGGTGGGAAAATTTGCATTACCTACCACGATGTAACGGGGATGACAGAGATGTGCTGGGTGTGAAAAACAATCCCGCCCCAAAAAGTGTGCGTGTGTGTTCCATAATAATCGTTACAAGCGGCGAACGCTACCAAGTGTTCGGGCCCATTAGCTGTCCAAGGGTGTGATAGTAAAAGCTCACTTTACGGTCACTTTAGCAAACTGAGGACAATCAATTAGACGAACCTGGCCAGTGAAGACGCACCTAGTAAAACATGTTTTCAATTGCACCTCGTACAAAACGCATCAATCTAGCCAGGGAAGACAGTGGACCACGTAGAAAATGGTGCGCTCAAGTGTTCGGTTGCGTGAGTTCTCTCCGCACTAGCCGAATCGATTGTGGTGCAGATGGCTTGATAATGATCGTTCCCGGTGCTTCTTCAAGATAAGATCGTTTCGCTGCTAAAACGGACCTGCTCGACCCGTACCCGGTGGCTTGTTTTGCCACCACCGAAACAATAGTCCGGCCCGATGAAGCAAGATGAAACGATGTTATACGGACCACTTAGGCTAAGCTAATCCGTGTCTCGGTGTGGGACAACTGTTCGCCTAACCATCGCTTGCAAATCATCCTACGGTGGGAAGAGAACCGAAACTAGTCAACCACTCGTCAAGATAAGCTTCAGCAAACATGGGTGAAGCAATCAGCAAATGCAATAGCAGTTTGGCTGATGTGAATTATTCACACCACCGCACAAATATGCAATCCGAAAAGCGGAAGACGAAAACGCCGACCACGGTTTTGTTTTCGCTTGCAAGGGAAGAACACGACACACAACCTCACATCTGCCTGTCAGTTCAGTTCTTAAGCAAACTACCGAAACGACCTTCCCTTTCGATGAATGCGCAATGTAATTAAATCGTTGGCAATAAAACTTTATCAACTACCGCTTGTGTACGGTCGATTGCATTTAAAATCAAATATTTGCGGCAGTTAGTGACGGTTAGCGTGGCTTTTTTTTTGCAAAAACTATCCAACCCAACTAAACTGGCTCACTAACTGGATTCAATCAAGCGCAACGAAAGTGATGGGATATGGAGGACAGTGTTTTTGTTGTTGCAAAAACTGCATGATTGGTTCCGCTGGTAGCGAATCGGCATGCAGAATCTGCTGCTTGATTGAGTTAAGCGACCGGTGGACAGTTCCCGCACGAGTACGATTGCTTCAGACGGGTTGGAATGCGGATGGAGCGATCAACGCGTGTTTGCAAAAATAGAAAGGAATGTGAGGAAATAAAGAATCTATTTAATTAGTTACATTTCATCATTTTTTCGTGCTCTTTTACTTATTTGAAGAAAAAATAATAACTTCCTGCATTATAAAGCGCTTGAAAATGTTCTACTTTTCTAAAATCAGTCATAACGAACTTTTTTTCATTTCTGCGCCTAAATGTATGCTATGCTCGTTACATATTTAAGCGTTTGTGTTTCAATTTTAAGCGTTTTTTTAAATCCGGTTGGGAACTTAAAATTCAAAACCTAAAGGTTAAGGAAAAGAATTTATTTTGTTTAAAAGAGCTTACAAGCAATTTTCTTATAAAAGTATGATAATCCTATAGTTACTCAAGCATCAAAATTTGGAAAAAAAAACATTTGTAAAGCAATAAAAAACAGTTAAAGGCATTGCTGCTTGATTGATTAAACTAATCAAAACCTAATAAATTTGAACATATATAAGGTGTTGAAGAAAGTGAAAAAAAACACAAACAATGTAATTTTTTCTTGCATGTTTTATCTGATATAAGGAACAAATAGACAAACAAACAAAGAAAAAAAACAAATTAAAGTACAGTACATTCGTTTTTCTGAATAAAATCTTACTCTATTTTGTTAAAATTTTTATTAATTTCCAAGAAAAATAATGGCCCCTTAAAAGCTTTCATTTTAAAATATGTTTTATTTACTTTATTTTGAGATCTCATAACGTCGACTATAATATATTTAAATATAAATTAAAGCGTGTTCATAAAAGAACAAAGATGACGATAGACCAGCTACAAATAATTTAAGCAAATAATGAAAATTATCATCAGATGCCTGCTTTATCTTTAATGCCAAAGGTGATATTTAAACTGATTTAATTTTGTTTCAAAAGAATTTAATTTTGATTTATTAAATGGATTCTGAGGATTTAATTATTTTCTTGAGCTTTGAAGGAAAATTTAAAAACAAATTGAATTCGAGTGAAATTATAATGTCTCGATTTAAGAAAACAATCTCTTAACCCTTAATCTCTCTCTTGCTCTTTCTTTCGACAGTCATTTTTTACTTAAGAAAACTTAAACACAACCAGGAGCAAGAAATAGAAGAAGAAATAACATTAAAAAAGCACAAACACCAGTGATTTCATCGTACATTTGAGTTTTATTCTTCAGTTTAAATTAATATCATCGTCGGTATTCATTCCATTCTGTACAAGTAGACAATCCTTCTCCGGCCAACGGAAGCCACCAGCAGTAGTGGTCCGCCAGCCGACGAAGAAAGGCCTGAAGAAGAAAACGCCGGAACATTCTGCTCGTTCGCCATGGTTTGAAGTACATATTGAGTATTACGATCGTGAACTCGTTGCCAGCAACAGCACCGCGACAGTTTGTTCCGATGGCAGCGCCGGGAGCGATGATGCAAAGCAAAGCTTACAATCGAAATGAATCCGATTCGTTTTGTTGGAAATCTTTCGTGTTGGTGGTTGAGGAAATGTGGAACTAGTCCTTAGACCAAATTGCACCATTTCCCCAAACCCGATCTACAGTTCACTCGTATCACTGACTCTCGCACAGTTCGTCGCTCGCACTGCCAGCAAAAGAAAACGATGCTTGTGGCACAAGAGGACACGATCACGAACTATATACAAAGGCAAAGAACGACGACGACGGACAGATGTTGCGGGCGATGCTTCCATTTAGAGCGGTGGCCGTTTAGAGTAGAAGAAGGTGATGCTGGGTCAGAAACAAGCTGCTTCCCGTGGGTTGGGCGTCGACTCGTTGGTCTTTGCAGAGCCACGGAATGGTAGAGCTAGGGTGATGAAATAAATATCCACACTTTTGGCAGTGCTAAGTCAGACTAAGGAGACGAGGAGTGGAAGGAGAGAATCGTGGCCGCCGAGGCGTCCTCCGGGAGTGGGCAGCTTTGGAGCGTCATGTTGACTCGAATCATCGGCAACGCTTAGTGGTAGTAAGCGAGCGGGGCAGCGGCCTTGCCATGGTACTCAACGGTTCCGTGAGCTGGGGCATAGGCGTGCGAGGCGTACACGGCCGGGGCGGCATGGGTGGCGTACACGGCCGGGGCAGCGTGCGACACGACGGTCTTGGCATAGACGGCCGGGGCGGCATGGGAAGCGTAGACGGCCGGGGCAGCATGGGAAGCATAGACAGCCGGGGCAGCATGGGAAGCGTAGACGGCCGGAGCCTGGTAGACGGCCGGGGCGGCATGGGCAACGACGGCCGGGGCAGCGTGGGCAACGACGGCCGGGGCGGCATGGGCCACCACAGTCTTGGCGTGGACGGACGGGGCCGACTTGCTGACGACGGCGTTGAATCCGTTCACATCATCGGCGGTGTAGTCGACGGTGCGCACGGAACCGTCCGGCTCGACGAGGGAGTACTGGCCCTTCACGACATCACCGTCGCGGCTCTCGACCTGCGACTTGACATCTCCGGTCAAACTATCGTGAACACCATAGTTGTAGGAGTATTTGGGGTGAGCCTGCGAAAAACGAAGCAAAAGCCGGAAACGAACCGATTAACGATCGTCAAACTGTTTAACCTTCGAGAAGTCGCAACAACTTCCGTTGAAATAGTTTAAATTATTCCACTTTATATGCAGCTACCGTGAAGATGGGTGTGACTATCGTATTCCTATGCATCAGCAAATCACCTTTGCTGGTGTATTATTGATGAGCTTTTAGCAGGGATTGAAAAATCGGTAGCACTTCGCTATTAATTTTAACGATCGTATCATCGATAAAAAAAACGATTTAAAACGATTTTAAGATACATTTCAACAAGACCTTAATAAGCAATCGAATGCGATCGTTATTGAGTCGACGTCACACGAAGCTGCGTTTTCACCTCGCCCTCGCCGATGCATTGATTAAAACGAGAAAACGCGATCAAGGGCAGGTTACGCATTTGTCGTTGCAGCTACAATTGGATGTTTCGCGACATCACCAAACGTGGCAGATGATCGGTCCCCAAGAAGCTTAAGTTGCAGTTAATTAGAGGACGTCTTTAAAAGGGTTTGTTTGTTGCGCTCTCTATCGTTGCGATGTGGAAAAATAGCTTATTCGATGTTACAAGAACAATACAATTTGGGATTAGATGGTCTCAAGACTATGCACAGAAAATTTTGTTAAAAAATGTCATTAAACTTATAAGAAACTATAAAATAATCAGAGAGAAACAACGAAAGACTTGAAGCGATGAACATCTCAAAGAAATAAAATTTTCTTTTCTACTTTGTTTTCGAACAAATTGCTGAATTCAATTAAGTAAAACATTAGTAAGATTTCAATGCCTTTTGGCTACTAATGCAAACTCGATTTTTTCCTGTCAAACTTCACTCGCATCACTCACAGCACTGGAGCACTCCCTAAGGACTATTTACTTACGTAGTAGTCTCCCTGGTATTCAGTGGCGAGCGGGACCACACCGGCGGCGGCAACTCCGATAACGGCCAGGCACACAAGCGACTGCAAAAGGAAGGAGTCGGAGAAGATCGAGAAGAAATTAGAACACATTCCCACACACGCTCACTTCGCTTTTTTGTCCCGAAAGGACTCGTACAACACGCCACGAAACTCACTTTGATGAAAGCCATTGTAAGGGGTTTGGGGTTGGTTTTGTTTTGCTTTGCTTTGCACTAGGACGAGTTCTGAACTGCGAATGATATCTAACAGATTTGTGCTGACCGCTTTTATAGTGAACTCCACCCGTGCGTTTTGCCACTGCCGTGTCCGTGGGGCTTCGGTTCGTTTGCTGTTGTTCCGCGAGTCTCCTTTTCCACCCCGCCCAACTCGCACACACACGCACACGTACACCCACCCCATCGGGTAGGCTCGTTCCCTTTCACTCTCAACGGTACGGTAGCGCCGTTTCGCTCGCCTTCTAAATATCGAACTCTACAAGCGCTCCAAGCTGTTCTGGTGACCGTAAGCGTACGATCTTAGTAAGAGATCGAGCAGCAGGAGAGACGAGAGCCAGCGAGCACGAGAGACTGTCTAGTAATAGTGTCCAACATGCCAAGATGCTGCCTAGTGTGAAGTCGACGAAAGGGAAGCAAACCGAAACACTACCGTGTGTGTGTGTATGTGGATTTGATGGAGTAACTTACATAGCGCGGTACCGACTACGGTGTCATGCGAGATACCGTTGACACGAGTGACGTCAGGTCTGGCCGGTGGTAAGGTCCGGCAGCAGACGAGGGACAGCAGCAGAAGAGAGAAGCTCGCATTATTTTACCACTCAATCGATCATTACACGACCGATCTGGTACAAACGAGAACGATACAAAACGATGTTGGGCTGGAGGCTGGTGGCTGGACAGTTTTACAGCACCCTCAGCTTTAAACGCAGTGCCGGATGCGTTTTGTGGCGTTCGCACAGCACAGACACAATATTCAAACCAAACAAACAAACAAAAAATGCTTTAACAGCACGCATCAACGTAGCATTCTTGTGAACGAACCATGAAATGAGATGGAAACCTCACAAAGGTCCGGTTATAGTGTTGGTCCTGGTTGCTGTGTGGTCGTGCACCATCGAAAGCCCTAAAAACCGATCCATATCCTCATTTGCCCGATGGGAGTTGATTTGAGTTGTTGATTTTTTTCCCCCTTCAGTCCTCTTAATAAACCTCACACCCTTCTCATCAGTCGGTTTGGTCTTATAGCTGCTTCAAACTTCAGCCGGATTGTTGGCAGGCATCGAAGCGAAGGTCACGTTGTGGTCCAGATGTGTATAAGAATTTTCTTGCCGATTTCACAAGTAAGGAAACGATCGGAATGGTTTCGGTTAAGGCAAACAAAGAGTTCTAGCACAGAACTGAAGGGCTGCTGAAAAAGGGTTGGCTAGCTGGAGCAAAAAAAAATCGTGCAGTGCGTCACATCCGGTTGACATGCAGGTTGTGGGTTTGATTGAATTTTTGAATGAAAATTGCACACCATTAGTGTCGGTTCCGGGAGTTTGTCTGTGGCTTCCGTCTTTCCATTCTTGGGCATGATTTGCTGGAGAATTAATTCTTAATGATCTATAAATTTTTATGTACCGAAATCATTTGTATTCTCAATAATTCACTTTATAAATTGGGTTCAGCCAAAGAGACTGTAACGCCTGCAATAGATCCAATATTTTTTAGATTCTAGTTGAATTATGATATCCTATAGGTTAGGAGAGATTGGGCTCACAATTCTTGAACCTTTGGCGCTCAAATACTATAAATTCTTTCTTGGCCTAACGACCTCTTAGGTCATGCCTGCCATGTTTGGCTTAGTAGACTTATTGTTACCGCATAATTAGACAGTCAGTCCTCACTATGGGGGAACGGCCCAGATGAGACTTGAACCCCGGTCCTGTCGTGTGAAGACCGGCGCCGCTGTCGCATCTACCACCGGGCTGCTCCGGTTAAGAACAGGATTAAAATGCAAATAGATTAATCGAGTCAATCTAAGGAAAACGCTGGCCGAGCAAATAAAGGACCATTTGATGTTACGAAAATCGCCTTCCGTTTGGATAATCATTAAGAATTTTTGATATTATCATACAAAGCATCACTTAATTACATATCTAGGCCGTCCGAAATCAATAAAAAATGTCTACAGGTGTTTTTTTTTTTGTGAGCTAAGCCATCTCATTGGTGGACTCAAAATTTATAATTAAACAAAATAACATATTTAGCGAAACAGAAGAAAAAATCAAGTCAGATTTTTATGCTTAAAACACATAAGATCACATTTAGAAATGTATGATTAAAACCTCTAACATCAACATTGTTTGCTGTAACTATAACATTTGTTTTGTGCATGCTATACGAAACCTGTTCCTCGCTTGTTGAGTGTTGTTATAAATCTAATTTTATTACATCCAGAATAAATGCCAAAAGAACAAACGACAAATGACACCGAATGGTTTATTACCGTTATAATTATTAGCTAACTTGTCATTGTGTTTGCAGTTTGCGTTTGCCAACGGCCAAACACACTTAATGCGATTTTAAACATTCCGACATAAAATTTTACGAATCCTAACCATACCTGACACAAAAGACGCACACTCCCAAAAAAAAAACCCACCACCCACGGTACCACTGTGCAAGGGTGAATGGTAAAGCGCTGGATACCGAAAGCATCAACACGAAACAACAACCAGCATAGCGAGTTCGTTCAGCTTCACTTCCCGAATCTTGGGGTGGCCCGATTGTGACTCCACTTAGTAGCACCGGCAGTCAACATTTAGCTGTCAAATGGGCGAATAAAGACGAAGGAATAAATGCTGCCAAAGACAAATGACGCCCAACAGTCACACACACACACACACCGAGCCCGAGGGCAGTGAAACATAAAAGATCGTTGGCTATGTTGGCTGGGCTGGTATTCGAAGCATTAAGCACTCTACCAGTTTGTGTCAAAATGGGCGACTGCGACTGTGAGGAGAAAGGTGTTGGGCGGTGGTGACGAAACAGCGAATCGTGTACCTTTGGCGGGTTTTGTGTTTTTATTTCGCGCACACAGTTCAATGTCAATGGCGCAAAGTTCTCGGGTGCGGTATAAAATCTTCAACAGTCGTACGTTCGCGTGCTGTTTTCACCAACCAACGGCTTCAGGGTTGCCTTCGGTTGTTGCGATCGTTGCTCTCCATTCGTTGTGGGTTTGCCGATTTGGACGAAACGGTAACACGCTCCAAACCCAATGTCAATGTCACGGCAGCTTCCCTGGGTCGCAAGGGTCAACAGTCGATGAAGTGCCCCGTTAATCCATTTCTTCGTTTACCCAACGGCGGCTGATTGATTCGCAAAGTGGTGCTTCAATTAATGTGCAGATCGCGTCTGCCTTTAACAGTGCACTGGTAAAGGTCCGATTCGAGTACTTGAAGGGATTGCAATTGAGACTGTGGTTGAGAGGGATCTGCAATTGATGCACTTGGACAGGGGTGAACAATAATTTCTTACAGGATTTTCAATCATGACTTCTTGTAAAAGACTTCTTGTAAAAAATTTCTTGTAAAAGATTTCTTGTAAAGACTTGTCCATAAAATTATAACCAATAACTTACTTGAAGCATTTGTTAAGTTGAAATACTTCATATTCCTCTCCTTCCTTGGCACTAAAATCTCGTGAGGCTTTGGCCTGCTATTGCTAGCTCTCTGTGACTTAGTTTTTGCCCGTAGCTGAATAGGCAGTCCTGCATACGGGAAGACGGTCCACCGGGATTCGAACTCCGGTTCTGCCGTATGAAGACCGACGCTCCTAACGAATAATACTTCATATTCTATTTAATAAAACTATATAATTTATTTCATAATCGAAGCCTAACTTTACTGATAATAAAAGTTGAGCTCCACTGCCTAGCATCATCATATGGACACGGTACTTCATCTTCTGCCTGCAGCTCACCTCTGCTCCACAATTACTGATTTATAATGACAGAATCAGCCCAACATCGTCGATACTCAATCGAAGCTATAAACAAACAACATTCAAAGGCAGGCAGAAGGAAAAATTATGAGCTTAAACCTTCCGCTGGTGAAAGGATTGCATATCATAGCGCATATATTGTGTGGTACTGTTATCTTTCACTGTCAATATGGTAGCCAAGAGAACGCTATAGGGCGTAACAGACGATTAATGCAGTTATTCTAACGTTTCCAGCATTCGTATCCATTTCACATTGAAGTAATGGATTCATGTACATCTTCCTCTTCGAGACATCGAGTTTTCCTGCCTTAACCTCACTAAATTGCGTAGGAAGATTTTTGTGTAAAGTCGCCCTGTTCTGTACGGTACCGGCTGACAGGAAGGTATAATGTTACCTGAATAAATGTGCAACCAGCATGTTACCATTCCCGGCGAAGCGATAACCAACAGTGTCTTGCCCGGTTTCGTTTTACCTACAAACTCTTCGTGCCGGTAAATCCGGACATCAGCTCTTGAACTTTGGCGCATAAGCTACCGTGAGCCCCCGCTATAAGCCCACCATCGCTAACTTGCACACCATGCACACCACGGTACCGATGGCCAAGAAGTTAATCCCACTGCAAGGTAGTGCATGGTACATGGTGGCGCAAATGAGTTGGATGCTGTCCAAAAATGGACTCCCCACTCGTAATGAGTCAGCCGTTTCTCGGTGCAATCAGTTTAACTGCGTAGAAACGAATCTAACTTGCGCGTTCGATCGTTCTGCACTAGCGTTGCGGTAAACGAACAAAAACAGACCTACCTTCCGGTAAAACGATTTTTGGGATGATTGATACACTTTTCTGTTGCTACGCCGACAATCCGGCACGCCAAACCGCAAGATTTAATCAACCTACGCACAATCTCACGCGCGCTGGAGAATGGAAGTAAGATATAAACAGTGTTCCGATTTTGTGTATTTAGATCATTTTTGTGGTAGAGCAGACAATCACTCCACAGACCAGTGCCGATTGGAGCCAAAAAAGGGGGTGCGTCTTTCAAGATACGCGGCCACGCTCACGGAACTGTTTGGTCAGTTGTCAAACGCCTTGATTCCACGATCCAGCAATTGAGATTATTCTCATTGTGGATGTTCATTGACCCGGATCCCAGAGCTACTACACCCAAGGCTAGAACGACATATCGATCCATTTCCAGGCCGGGTCCTATCTAAGACGCCGTAATGTATCAAAATGACCTTAAAAAAATTCGTATCCAAATTAAGGGTTTTGCTTACGGTGAGTTTAAAATATTGTGCCACAAAGCTCGCGAAATGTCATGAGCAAATCGTTCGTTCGTTCATGGTTCTGCTACTTCGGGGTTTATCTTTCTCCACGCTCGAGCTTATTAGGGGGTGACATTTTGAAGTTTTTTTTAGAAGAATGTTTAAGAATTCAAACTTATCTTTCGGACAAGCATTGGTTAGTTTTCAATTATTCTGTGCTGTGGTTTTATTTCTGCAAAAACCAACCGTGGCAGAATGATCAGGCAAGACAGAACAATGGCAAGGAAGTAATCTATCAAACGGTGAACGCATTTAATTTTGCGGATTTGCCCTTTTCTGGATGAAGCTCATTAGATTTTGCTTCTTTTTTCTGCGTATTTTGAGGATTCTTTCCCAAGCTACGCATATTTGAATTCAACTTCAATTTAAAATGTGTTGCCTTGGTCTTGTCTTGGTGTATTGTTGCTACGCTCATTGACTTAAACCTTGAAAATGAAGTCTTGTAGACAAGCAATTCCTATAAAACATAGCATTCTCAAACAAAATGCTTAAGCTAACATAGAAGGCATATTTTAATATACCTATTTTTTAAATCAAGATATTAGACCACCTAATGGTTAGACTCCAATTGTTTCGTTCCCACATCCGTGAACAGATCATAAACAAACGTCCGATAAAGTTTAATGCACCTTCCAAATAGGAAAAAGCAACTGCTCTCAATCATTCGCACTACCAAGCCCGATCGCTTGTGACGGGGGCGACCAGACTTTGGACGTAGCCACCTGGTGGACCGAACGGGACCTGGTGTGAACTTTTACGCTACACGCGCTCCAACCAACTCTGGCAAAGAAACAAACCGCGTTCATTAGCATACGGTTGGAGTATCATTATTTTGCAATCGATTCCGAACGCCCGCGGTTCTAACTGACTCATCGAAAACGGGACAACGTTAGATAGACATCTCTCGCTCCCGAGTGCACAGCGAGTCCTTGATCTTACTCACCGCTCATTGTGCGGCCGATCGATCGATGTTTTCCCCCAAGGAATGGACTTCTAATCGATATCTCTAGGGGCGGTGTTTGTTCTATTTTCAAGTTGTTGCCATTTGCAGCCCAGCTGATTGCGTAATGTGTTCTAGTTTC
>KZ061764.1:174767-197633 GCA_002091835.1 Anopheles maculatus
CAGCATTCGTATCCATTTCACATTGAAGTAATGGATTCATGTACATCTTCCTCTTCGAGACATCGAGTTTTCCTGCCTTAATCTCACTAAATTGCGTAGGAAGAATTTTGTGTAAAGTCGCCATGTTCTGTACGGTACCAGCTGACAGGAAGGTATAATGTTACCTGAATAAATGTGCAACCAGCATGTTACCATTCCCGGCGAAGCGATAACCAACAGTGTCTTGCCCGGTTTCGTTTTACCTACAAACTCTTCGTGCCGGTAAATCCGGACATCAGCTCTTGAACTTTGGCGCATAAGCTACCGTGAGCCCCCGCTATAAGCCCACCATCGCTAACTTGCACACCATGCACACCACGGTACCGATGGCCAAGAAGTTAATCCCACTGCAAGGTAGTGCATGGTACATGGTGGCGCAAATGAGTTGGATGCTGTCCAAAAATGGACTCCCCACTCGTAATGAGTCAGCCGTTTCTCGGTGCAATCAGTTTAACTGCGTAGAAACGAATCTAACTTGCGCGTTCGATCGTTCTGCACTAGCGTTGCGGTAAACGAACAAAAACAGACCTACCTTCCGGTAAAACGATTTTTGGGATGATTGATACACTTTTCTGTTGCTACGCCGACAATCCGGCACGCCAAACCGCAAGATTTAATCAACCTACGCACAATCTCACGCGCGCTGGAGAATGGAAGTAAGATATAAACAGTGTTCCGATTTTGTGTATTTAGATCATTTTTGTGGTAGAGCAGACAATCACTCCACAGACCAGTGCCGATTGGAGCCAAAAAAGGGGGTGCGTCTTTCAAGATACGCGGCCACGCTCACGTTCCAGAACTTTTTGGTCAGTTGTCAAACACCTTGATTCCACGATCCAGCAATTGAGATTATTCTCATTGTGGATGTTCATTGACCCGGATCCCAGAGCTACTACACCCAAGGCTAGAACGACATATCGATCCATTTCCAGGCCGGGTCCTATCTAAGACGCCGTAATGTATCAAAATGACCTTAAAAAAATTCGTATCCAAATTAAGGGTTTTGCTTACGGTGAGTTTAAAATATTGTGCCACAAAGCTCGCGAAATGTCATGAGCAAATCGTTCGTTCGTTCATGGTTCTGCTACTTCGGGGTTTATCTTTCTCCACGCTCGAGCTTATTAGGGGGTGACATTTTGAAGTTTTTTTAGAAGAATGTTTAAGAATTCAAACTTATCTTTCGGACAAGCATTGGTTAGTTTTCAATTATTCTGTGCTGTGGATTTTATTTCTGCAAAAACCAACCGTGGCAGAATGATCAGGCAAGACAGAACAATGGCAAGGAAGTAATCTATCAAACGGTGAACGCATTTAATTTTGCGGATTTGCCCTTTTCTGGATGAAGCTCATTAGATTTTGCTTCTTTTTTCTGCGTATTTTGAGGATTCTTTCCCAAGCTACGCATATTTGAATTCAACTTCAATTTAAAATGTGTTGCCTTGGTCTTGTCTTGGTGTATTGTTGCTACGCTCATTGACTTAAACCTTGAAAATGAAGTCTTGTAGACAAGCAATTCCTATAAAACATAGCATTCTCAAACAAAATGCTTAAGCTAACATAGAAGGCATATTTTAATATACCTATTTTTTAAATCAAGATATTAGACCACCTAATGGTTAGACTCCAATTGTTTCGTTCCCACATCCGTGAACAGATCATAAACAAACGTCCGATAAAGTTTAATGCACCTTCCAAATAGGAAAAAGCAACTGCTCTCAATCATTCGCACTACCAAGCCCGATCGCTTGTGACGGGGGCGACCAGACTTTGGACGTAGCCACCTGGTGGACCGAACGGGACCTGGTGTGAACTTTTACGCTACACGCGCTCCAACCAACTCTGGCAAAGAAACAAACCGCGTTCATTAGCATACGGTTGGAGTATCATTATTTTGCAATCGATTCCGAACGCCCGCGGTGCTAACTGACTCATCGAAAACGGGACAACGTTAGATAGACATCTCTCGCTCCCGAGTGCACAGCGAGTCCTTGATCTTACTCGCCGCTCATTGTGCGGCCGATCGATCGATGTTTTCCCCCAAGGAATGGACTTCCAATCGATATCTCTAGGGGCGGTGTTCGTTCTATTTTCAAGTTGTTGCCATTTGCAGCCCAGCTGATTGCGTAATGTGTTCTAGTTTCTAGTTCTCTCTCAGAGGTTCTTGGATGCCCGGAGAACGGTTTGCCCTATCGGTGCCAATAATTAAACCCTTAATTGTGCTATTTGTTCTGGTGTTGCTAGTACTGGCTGCTGCTAGTGGGCAGACAGTACCGGATCTTGTTAAACGATATTCAGCTGGAATGTATTTTTACGGTTAATAAGCGTTCCTTTGGGCGAAGTGTTTTATGAAACATTTTTATCTTCAACGTCAATGATTAATGACGTATAAGGCAGCCATGTCATAAGGAACATTTTACAACCGTGCGGCACAAAAGTTCAACGACAATGTTTAAGTGTTTGCTGACCGCAGTGTGGCATGTTCGATCCCGGACACCCTCGAGGCGTAGGATTGCCCGGAACGCCTCGAATGGTAACTTGAATTTCTTATTAAAATGTCAATAACCAGCGCGCGCGAGCGCTTTGATCGTTGATCCTACGGGTGCTACCAGGAACGCGCGGCACCCATTGCTTACCCGGTGTGCTTTCGGGGTGGAGTATTTACGACTCCGATCGAGAACGAGATGAAGTTCGCAATAGGTGTTCGGAGGCCGGTTTGAAACATATGCCTAAAGTTCTACCCAAAGCAGCCCGCTCAAACGGACACCAGTCATCGAACGCCAGATCCCTTTTTACCCCCGATTGATTATCATGTTGGCTCGATAATGCCTTTTTTACGAGCTGCTTAAATTATGAGGAACTGATAATTTACTCAGCCACCACAGCCACAGCCAAAACTGCCGGCGGGTGGGCGGGTGAATCGGCCACACCAGAACATACACCCGGTGTGCACGCCCGGAACGAGTCAGTCACGGTTCTGTTTTTCTTTACTTTTCGCAAATCGCGCATTTCTATTGCATAATAGACCGAAAGACCTTGTCGAGGTCGTGGGTCTGGTTGGACTGGTGGAGATTGGAATAGGTATTTCCCAGATCTGGTAGGTTCGTTCGTTCTAGTAAATTACCTTTAAAGTCCAACCGTCACCAGGATCGCTAGGCCCAACGACTGCTTCACGAAAGAGCTCACGAAAGAGCATAGGTGCCAGCCGTTTGACGGTGGTTTGATGTTTGATTAACTGCAGTTTTGCAGACCCAGCCCAGGCTGACCAACGGAATGGGCTAGCGGGATTTGATCACCGGGTCCGTTTGTTCCTAACCGTGCTAATGCCATGCAATTCGTGGCAAATCGTTATCTGCATACGCGTTCAATGGTGTGCCAATAGGCAATAAGCGGGGAAAATAATGCACGGCAATGGTTATTGGTGGCCTTGTCTACCGTGTAATCTATGCGGAAAGTAAAATCGTTCGTTTTCTTTGGAACAATTGTAGCTGTTTGTTTTTGAAGCAAATGCTGTGCTAAAGCTGTCACGAACTAAAATCTTAATTCACGGAAAAGTAGGACCGTGACACGTGCGATATGTCTAGCTGATCTGGCCAATGTTTCTGTATGTATCTGTAGTTCCTTAATATTTTAGTACATTTATTCTGATTTATTATTAATATACAAGATTTGCGTAGGGCATCAACTGTTAAAATAGCATGACAGCTGTCATTCACTTCGGAATGAGTTTATCTGCTTCCGTATAACCAATATAAGGACCAGACGTCGAATCCTGCCTAGGCCTAGGCCTTCTTGAGTGACTTTTCTGGTATGAACATTCGTTGCTCAATTACTTGTACACCAACTTTAAGACCGACTACTAGGCACCACATGTCCCGAGTAATAAGATCTCTTGATGATCTCAAGAATCAATATAATGAGGATTTGATTCAGAGTTTTAATCGCAAAAATCTGCTCTGTACATCAATTGCTATGTCCCATAAAAACAGCAAGCAACTTCAACATTTACTGCAGCTTGTCGATCCTCATCAACTTACAGTTTGTACAGTAAAATGTTCTACAAAATAGTGATATGAAGTACCAACGCCTCTCATATCGCTCATTCCTCACTGAACGTTTCTTTCAACCACTAAGTTGAAGACGGGGAAAAATCTAAAACACACGAGACACTGCTAAATGCATCCGAACAAAAGCGTACCACAGATGACAAATTATCTGTGCAATATTATCTCACAGTAAGCGGTTGGCCAGCTTTTAAATGCAATGACAGGCAGTGCCTGGTTTCTACATCCTCGATTTAAGTACATCGAGAACCCAACCGGTCGCTTGATAATGGGTTGAATGATTCAATTACCCGGTCGGTTCACACGCTACAGCTGGTCACCAAATCGGAGGCTCAAAAGACATCGCCAGTCTTCGATACGATCGCCATCATACGCCCCACATTAAAACCAGCGTACCATTCTACCTCAAACAGGGAAGGTACTTCACACTGCCATTTAGTACTTCGCGATCGATGAGAAAACCGGCACGATTCGCTGCGCTGCGTCGTAAATCGACATCTCGCTTGACAGGCAGGTATGTAGGAAGCGCGTTCCATTCGGACAGCTTCATTTAGAGTCATTAGGGAAATGGGCAGCGGGCATTAATACTCCCAGGACAAATCGATCAACTCGATCATACACGGATCAGCCAGCCAGATAGAGGGCGAGTCTGTCGGTAAGCTCATTACGGTGGATAAAGCCGCGCCGTCGGAATGGTTTTATTTTCACATACCATTTTCAGATCCCGACAGAAAATGGTCGGATTGTTTTCGAAATAGATTTTACAACAAATTAGGACAATTATTGCCGGTCATAAATCCAACTCCCGAGATTGTGTGTTTGGTGTCATTCGGATACACCGAAAATCTCCACAACAGCGAACCAACCAACTCTCTATTCGCGGACCGATATCGATTGTACAATTTTCCTCCACTCGATCGTATATTGAGTAATGTCAAGGACTCGCGGCTCGTGAGACAATTTATTGATCGTTATAAAATAACTACCTCCAATAGTGATCCAATGGCGAGCGTAGTGTAAATCGCGCTCTGTCACTCTCTCTCTCTCTCTTCTTTCTCGGTCTGTCCCGTTCAGGTGTCAAGCAGTATAATGTTTGTCCCTCGAAACGATGGTCAGAACAGTGTTCGAGCCGTGCATCGTTTCGGTCGATTTCATCCGAAGATTGACAGGAAAGCGCACGATCATCACACGATCAGCTTCGTTGGCTGAGCTTGTGTATCGTTAAAAATTAATTACCGATGAAATTTAAACCACCCAGCACACCGGGCCACCTTTCAATGGACGTCCAAATGCAGTTCCGACATTAATTTATGTTATGGAAATTCTATCAGCACAATACTTTTTTTTCCACGCACAATTATAAACATTCATAGGGACATAATTTATATTTAATTTTAATGGCGTTGGCTTCTCGCTCCCTCTCTCTCTCTTTCGGAGACTGTGTCCGGAATCAACTCATTCGTAGCTCATAAACGAGGTTGGATTATTCAAATTGGATCAATCTAATGCGATCTCAATGCAACCTACACGTCCGATACGTCTTCCGGTCACTGGGTTGCCGGTGGATTACGGCGGTGGCGGCCAGGTTCAATGTATCGTCAACGCATTCGGTCGAGGATAACTATCTTGTCAGCTGGCGCACCAAATTCCATCAATTCGTCAACATTTTACGAGCATGTAAAGCACGCCTCATGGGGCGCCTCCGTTACGACCGTGGTCAGCCGATCCGACCGAAACTATGTGGCGGCGCAACCGTAGCAATGCGTAAAGGTATGTGAGGCGATGTGGTTTTGATGGATCGGTCTCGTTTGCGTGCAGGACATGTGTTTTCGTCGCGTTTTTAAAGGTCTGTAACGGGCTTTGAGATTAATCATCGGTAATTTTAGTTCCGGTGAGATTTTTAGATGGTTTCGTTTGAGTATTATTTGATTTAATGGGATTTCTTCAAAATTTTCGTTAACAAGAAATGTTGAAACGTATATTATAACATCAAAATTTAAAATAAACAAAAACATTTCTTAACACCATTTCAAGAAAAAAACTTACGTACGGTGGTTTGACACCTTTAAAATATTTACAGAACGCTTTTCGAATACTTTAATGTTTGATTAATTATTGATAAAAGTTTTCATTTCTGTTTTCATGTTTATTATAATAACTCTTACAGAAAATAGTGCTTCAATCCTTGAGGATATTATTTTAATTTGATCATAACAGTCGAATAGAATGATCTAGAAAAATTCTAAAGCACAACATTCTTCACAATAGTTTTCCATGCTCATGAACCTTCCATCCCTTCAAAGGCTTTTGTTCGCATGCCTAAGCAAGGCGTTCACATACTTCAAAATTATACATTTGTTAGCACTACACGCGAAGCTGTCATTATCATTTTAATAAATATTTAACAAATTGTCAAAAAAATTTAATTCAAACTATATGAAGATACCGTGTGATTCAATAGTTGCTATTCAAATAACTTTGTCTGTTCCTAAACACTTCCAAACGTACCACTCAAGTGTAGCCACCGATCAGAAAGTACGGAATTCCGAGGTTCGTGTGCCGCGCCAGCATTGCTGTCTTTCGAACGCGAGACCTTGGACGGCCTTGACGCCGCGTGCTTCAGAGCCTTCGCCCTCAGCACACTCACGCTTCACCTTTGACGTCGCACAGTTGTACGGTTGACCGGTTCGGACGTAATTTTTTGTTGAAAAACTGTTGCCACGAGTCGTTGCGTTCGCCGCTATCTGCTGTGTCGGGCACGGCTCATGTAAAACCAAATCACACTGCCAGCACCACCCGTGCGCGCCTGGAACTCGTTTTACTTTACTCCTTCGCGCCAGTTTTCATGAGGCACAAAGTGCTCTCGTACGCGAACCTTTCCTGCCTGCGGGTGAACAACAAAAAAAAGGGCGAAAGGGCTACCGTTCAAGTGGAACCAATTTTTGTCTGTTTCCACACCATTTTTCGATGATGATAGGTGGTGATATGAAGTGGAATGTTTTTGTTTTTTTTTTGTATCGCTTCTAAATTTATCTCCTACAGTCAGTGAGGACTTGCACGCGTTTACGGTACGCGAACGAAGCAGAGAAGGAACGCTTGCAAGCGGTCTCCTAACAAGCTTCGCGCCGCAAAGGGCTCGCCTGGTGTGTACGATGTTGCCGATGGTTGTTACGTGCATTAGGATAAGGTCAGTAGGTGAGCCGAGCTGCAGCAAAACTGACACCCGGCCGAGATTTGTGCTGTGATTTCTCACTCTGATTGCCGAATTGAAGACATTCGGTCGGGTCGATCACTCGATCACTGCCCTGAACTGCAACCTAATCGTTGCGCCAGTATCAAATAAACGGAAAATAAATCGGTAACTGAATCGCAACGCATTGACACCGCATCGAATGCAATTATGAGAAGGGCTCGCTCGAAAGTGACGTTCGTAAGCTGGAGCAGCCGGGCCGGAATGGGGTTCGCTTTTGGAAGGTTCGTTTCACCATCGGGCCCGCCTAAGGTACAATGCTGGTCGGTCCTTGATCGTAAGTGTCAAGTCAGCGTTGAACAAATTGTGATACAAAAGCTCGACACGCCACACCACAAGATATGTTGAGCAATGTTCTGTTTGAGGATGCATTCAAGTGGAGCTGGGTTACTGGTGGATGTCGATTACAACGGTTGAGGTTGGTGCAGGTTAGCAAAGAAGGGACCAAGAACTGAAGGCACCTCGTTATGTGGAATTGATCTTTTCCTTTGATAAGAAAGCATTTATAAATCCGATTAGTAAGTAAGTATTGTTAACAATAACATTGATTGGCTTGCAGCTGAGTCACAAAATACGACACATTCAGAGGAAAACAATTTTAGCCTTGTCTAACTTATCCTAGTTTTTTTTTTTTGAGAAGTTTGGAACGGTGGAATGAAATACTTCGCTATCGGATACACCACAGGGCCGCCCCGGTTCTTTCAAACATTACTCTAATTTGTTTTTTTTTTTACGCTATATTTTCCTACTTTTTTGTTCTCCTCAAGTTGCATTTCTACAAATGTTATCAGTTATGACACACTATCTTCTTCTTCTCTGGCTCTACAACCTCGGAAGGTCTTAACCTGCTTTTTCTAGCTTTCTGTGACTTGGTTTTACCCGTAGCTGGATAGTCAGTCCTGCGTACGGGGAGGCGGTCCGCCGGGATAAACAAACTATAGACTTTATAAATAACTTCTGGAACGTATAAGTAACTTAATGACACTTCCCGTACTTAAGAATTGAACTGAAATAAACTTCAAAATTAATTGACCAGGAAAGTATTTTCTCCAAAAATATTGAAGACTGCGAAAAACAATCCTGCTAGTATCAGTTAAATATTAGTACAATAAATAATTTAGGCTGTACTAAACAGTCTCTTTAATTGATTGTATCATTATGTGTACGTTAGTTCAGAAAATGACCAAGAATTTCTCAAACGTATGCCATTTACGTCGAACAAAGAGCCATTAAACATTGTCCAATTATTCCAAACTTTACTGTCAATTAATTCTTTTCTCTACCAACCTCTCCCAGTCTAATGATTTCTTGATTATCCTTCCATTCAGCTCCATCCGAAGTGCCCTACCAATGCCTTCCTTGAACAAATGAAGCTCAATGCTACAAAACGCGTTTAAATGAACTACATTCAACTGGACTGGCCTCGTGAGGGGTGGTAATTTCCTTCTTCAAGAAGCCCTCTCCCCAGACCGCCAAGGACGGCGTCACCCGACACTCAACTGTGGCTCCACACAAGACGCAACAGGGTCCGAAAAAAAAAACAATTCCACCTCATCCAATCACATGATCTAATCACACACTACGCTCGTAGACAATTTACATACCGATGTGTACTAGGGCTACTTTATTGTAAAAAGCAATAGAGAGAAGCGAATGAAATAAAACAACTCACACACATACAAAAAAAAACCCGTTGATACATTTTCTCATGCTCTAGTGTGGTAAAGAGTGGCTTAGCACGCGAAACGGTATAATTACATTAACCACACCACCGCGTGCGGTTCGATGTGTGATGTGGACAGTCCGGCGGCAACACGACACGTCACCAGAAGCGATTACGGCTACCAGAAGCGGAATAAGGAACCGTGCTCGTAGACACCACGAACCAAGAACTCGCTCGATGGGAGTTGCCGGTACGAGAACTACAATTATCACAGCGCTTTAACCACACAGCGTTTGCGTGCTGCTATTACGATCGAGAATCGAACGATTTTGCTGCTCCGTGTTGGTTCCTCGATGACTCAGGCCACCCGTGTCCCACCGGGAAGTTCGTGATCTGGAGCGTACGGGGAGGTTTTCGCACGAATCTCCGTGATTTTGTTCTCTCGCTCGTTGGTGACCTTCTCGCCGATATTACTACACACCACGTAATGTTACTACGCGGACGGGAATTGGGTTACGGTTGCCGGCCGGGTCAGTTGCCGATCCGGTTTCACTTTCGTTCGATTTGTTGGGACAGTTGGGAATTCATTCAGCTTCCCGGTACAGGGCCCGGTACGGTGGGAAACAATCATTAACCTATAGCTATTCCGCGTGCTTAGGGGGGAGTCCTGTCCTGGTGTGGTGGGTGGCATGAGAACCAACTATGAATAATTGATTTGCCGTTTTGCTTAACGTTTTCGAATCTGCAGAGGAGAACGGGTACTTATGTCATAGGACCACTTGCTCGATGGTTAGGATCCTAACGATGATTGAAAGATACTCTAATGCTAGATGAGATCCGGTCGTAGAGTAACATTTAAGATTGCGAACGCTAGTAGGTCAAGCTCCGATTCTTAGCTACCGTGCTACTTTTGTGCAGAAAACCCTCTATTTGTTTTTTTATTTCCTTTAAATTAATTTGTCTGTTCTTTATCGCTGTTAGATGGTCATCGCTGAAGATTAAAATCCACCATAATTACAACCGCCCGTAATGTAACGACCGCACCAAAAACATTAGCCCCAATAACGACGACCAGCGTGACAATAAACAAAGAACCCCAAATTTTACGATCAATTAAGAACAACGGAACTCAACAACGGCTCGCTCGGCACCTGTTGCTACCACGCACGAGCAGCTTGCTTCGTTGCGTTAATGGAAATCGTGGACAGACAGATATTTCGGCAATTAGTTAGCACCACGAAGCTTTGAATACCGGCCCCGATCGGTAGTCGTACGGTATGGCGTAAAAATTAATTAAAAATGCTTCTTCCGTCCTCTCACCGACGATGGAGCGTTAGATGAAGCTTATAGTTTCAGTTCGTTTCGAAATTCCCTTTCGCAACAACGATTCGTTAAACCTCGTTTGGAACGACCTTTACAAAACTATCGAACCCGGTGCGGAAAGTTTCGCAGGAATTTTGGCATGACTTCTAGCCTGTAAGACACACCAGCACGGCCCATTAGATATAGCTGTGAAGGGTCGGAAGAGAGACAGAGCCCGAGGAGAGACGGTCTACCAATCCAACTTCCGTCTCGTGTCAAACCATGCACACGGTACGATCAATCCTTCTGCCACCAATAGGATGCGAGCCGGTTGATGGTGCTTGTTATGCCTTCGAATAGGTTCGTCGCTTGATTTTGCATTTAAATCATTCGCTTAAGTCGAACATCAATCAACACGCTCAGCGTTCTGGCACGCTGCCGTTCTTTGCCGGGCAGGTGAACGGTGGCACGGGTAATCAGTAAAAGCTTACAGGCGAAACAAACTCCCTCCATAATCCATAATTTGGCATAAAATCATCATTTTCGAAATCGAAATTCTTGCCGTCGGCCGCACAGTGCGGTTAGCTTAGCCACTAAATCCGCTAATGGATTGGATTGCTTTGTTCATTCAATTCAATCCGCTCGCCGTACAAACCCGCGTACCGCGCACCGTGGGGACGGAAGTGACGAAGCGTTTGGCGAAGCGTGTGGACGGAACCGGGGCAGTACTTTGTTGCTGAATGTGAGCGCGACCTTGAATGTGAGGTGTGTCGTCCAATTTAATGGCGCCCACGAGGTAATGTGGCACTTACTGTTATTATTACGGGCGGCTTCAAGCTTTCAGCATCCGTTTGCGATCGTCGGGAAGAAAACATCGACCGTCTTGTTACCGTAACTGTATCAGATTGAGTGGCAAGGAGTTGGCAAGAGGGCTGGTTATGGCGTGATCTGATCATTCACGATCGCTATTATGTTTTTATGCTGCATAAAAAAATGGGACTGGGAAGTGTTTGAACAAGAGAGAACATCTAGAAGTTCATGATTATGCCAAGCTTTATTGGAATAGAGCGACCATAACAGATTTTTGTTACATGTTTGTAGAGGTCTCTCCTATTCTTTGGGACTCTTTGAAGAGTAGTTAAAAAAATAGCAACACGTTTGGTTTGCAGTATAGCATCTTAGACTGATCTAGCCTAGATAAACTTAGTGCTGGACGTCTCAAAGTTGTATCACCAACGAATAAGAATGAGAAACCTAGCAATAAACTTAAAGCAAACACTTAACATAACAGAATGTGAAGAATCAGAACTATTAACAGCTTTTTATCATTAAACTTACAGAACTCAACATAAACCATGTCCTTAAGAAATTGCTTAAGAATTATTATCATAACGATTCTTAACACTAGTTATGTGACTCACACATCAGAGATTCGGAGTCCAAAGATTATTGCTGGCAGACCATGGAACCAAAGCTTTCAGTGTGTGAATGCCTGGGCGAGATTAAGGATCCAAAATTTAGGAGACGAGATCTACATCCGAAATTCACGCTTCCAAACTAGGATTACTGAAACCACAGAAAAGAGCTCCAACGTCCTAGAAGCCAAAGCAGAGTTCCAAAAATCTTAAAGCACGGATCCAGAATTGGAAAGAAGAATCGTGGGATCCAAAATCGGACAACCATTTTTCAGGGACTAAATGATCTTAAATTAGTGACTTTGGATCCGGAAGTAGACATCTGACATTCTAAATTAAGAACCCGAGCATCGAGCATTAGAGAATCCAAAATCAGACATTCGGGCTTCTAAAATTAAAGATCCAGGACATTTAGTCAGAGTTTCATTATTCCAAAACCAGATATTCGAGACCTGAAAGAAGGGTTCCTATAGAAAGGATCCTGGGATCCAAAAGCAGGGATTCCAGAATCATAAACCATGGACTTAATAATAGGTAACTGGTCCTCTTAATCCAAACTAACAAGCAAGCAAGCAGCAAAAGTTCAGCCGGTTTCTTGAATCAGCGACATTGGCGACATTTGTACAAGAGAAAATAAAATCTAAAGCAATGCCTCATTTTGACCTTCCAACTAATGACCTTCAGTAAGCTGGTCCTATTAACGCGATCGAATAAAAGTCTGTCGTATAATTTATTATGCAATGTAAAAGTAAATCCACCACTGATCCAGTTTACCTTCACACCGAACCATCCCAGACTAACCGCTTTTATTCAGGACACCGGTATCTTTCATCGTACGCTACCCGAAAGTGCGTGTTGAACTTTCACGCCTCATTTCAAGTGACAGACGGACAGATTAATATCCGCTTACAAAATTCGCCCCCGCAAACAAATGCGACCACTAAAATGCGATCAATCCGAACGCGAGTTGAAACTGTTGCTGACCTGTGCGCGACGTGTCCAATCGGTGACGCATATTTGCACTACTACTCTCATTTCCTTGATCTGCTTTGCCGCGTCAATGGCCGTGGCGCGAAACGGTGCACGTCGCATTCCACTCCGGGTAGACCAGAACCAGGTGTACCACTCGTCGAAGGACGGCCACTAGCAAACATATGGCCACGTGGCACTGAAGCCACTGTCGCTCTGAGTCTGCATCTCACGAGGAAAGCATTCCGGCGAGCGTTCCGTGACGACTTACGAGACGGAATGTTCTGCGTTTAGCATGTGCTCAAGGGGACACATACGAACTCACCGGTGTGCACACCAGCCTGAGCTTGAAAAGCGCAGTAACGATATAAAGTTATTAATTAAGCGAAAAGCTAAGGTCACGATTGGTATGAGCAAATTAGTTAAACTAAACTAACAACGAAGTGCACCTGCCGGTATGATGTTCGGAGGCGCATTTGGTGCAGGATCAAGGCATTCCACAACGATAGCTGCGACATTTAATTGACACACGGCGAATTGTGCTGACGAATTAACGAACGAAATCTGGTAAGCGTGATTGATGGAGGCATACTGTTCTAGGCAAACGATTGATAGAGGAGATCGATTGATAATTATTCGAATTGACATGTGTATTGGCTATTGAAGGCTCCCTCCAATTGCTACAAAAGCAAGAAACAAATAGTTGGTAATTTCAAACAACTAATGAATGGACAATTAAACCCTCGCAAGGGTGTGTTTATGGTTTAATATTGCCGTACATAAACCTCACATTGACCTCAGCGATGTGAATGGAATGCACTCCGTAGACCAGACGTAAAACATGTCTCCAGAAACATAAACGCTTTAAACATATGTCTCAAGCATGCACACGCTCCATGAAGTTTCGGTTTTTGAGCGCCCGATGTCGGTTTTTCTTCGAGGAAACGATCTTAACCACCGCGCATACCAGCAAGTAGCCACAGCTGATCGGTGGCTGCTACTATGCGTTGTTCAATCTGTGTCACTCGTGTACGAGCGTGTCGGCCAGAGGGTCATCGGGACAGTGACCACTCGAAATGTCGGAATTGTATGCTAATAGACGAATGCTACGGAATTGAATGGCCAAATTACCGCATGCACCGGTTCGTACAACGCAGAGCCCACTTACCACGTAAAGCTAGTCAATGCGTCGATCACGAAAATGAACCACACAGGTCCTTGACAGCTCTCGGAGGCACCGTTAAAATCGGCGCCATGCGGAACGATCGGTGTAGGAGGAAAAGTGCACAAGCTTCCCAACGGGATGGAAAGATCAACCACACTTCAACCAACCAACACCACACATAAACACACAAAACAAGATCACCATACGAGGTCAGCCGTAAATAATTTTATCGTGCAGGTTCGTCGCATACCGGGCGGTTTTTCCTGCACACATTCCCAAAGCAATTGCAAAAGTCCTTTGTTTTGTTTGGTGGATAGAAATTAGAATCCAACATTAGTCCAATTGGGGAACAACAAACGGTACCAGCATTTGACACAGTGCAAAAGGCGTAGCGGTTCGCCGGTTATGGTCATAAAAATCCGACTCACACTCTCGCCAAACGGATGTACAAACCCACGAGAGTAGCAGCGCAGCAGCAACAACATCGAGGCGGCCTTCAACGACCTTGCACGTGCTGGAAACTATGAAACTGCAAGCCGTTATGCAATAGTGCTCAGGCATCACTCGGTCGGATGAGATTTTTCTTGTAGATAAGTTAATTACAGTGATGGAAATAGGATAAGTAATCAATGCGCTTAGCATTTTTGATAGATGTCTTTTGTTAATGGTTTCAAATTGAGATAATATCCTGCCTGCCAAAATTGATAATGTGGTAGATGAGTGGGTTGATATTTCATATTATAGATTGAAGTGTGAAGTATTTTAAAATGTATGAGTACAGTTCTAAGTGGAAATCATTAAACAGAAAAGTTAGTTAATGAAATTGTTGAATTATAATTTTATGTAAATCAATTTCATTCTTATTACAATAATTCATCAAAAAACCTTTGCGTTTTCGGTAGTAAAACCATAAAAACTATACACTTATGACTATTATAATGTTTTTTTTTACTAAAAATCAAATAATAATATATTTAAAATTTTAACTAAACATATTTGAACTATTGAAGAAGAAAAAGCAACCACATCAATATATTTCACGATCATTTGCACATTTTTTCTGTTAGTCACTGTGAAATTGTAGTGTATTGCTGGTTGCCTACATTTAGGCGCATATAATTTATTGGAGCGAAGCAACTGAACCTGATTTAGCTACCTTAACTGTAGATAATTATGGTTGTGTAGTGTTACAATAGTCATGACTGTTTAAAATATTAACCAGCTCAAATTGGAAAATATTTTCATAACAATTTGTACTAAACTTCTGCATTATTAAAAATCGAAAGTATTCATAAGAAACAGTAACAAAATGCATAGTTATTCAAGTAAATTTTCTTATCTGGCTCTACAACCTCAGAATGTCAAGTGGCCTGCTATTTGTAGCTTTCTATGAATTTCTTTGAGGAGTGGTCCGGACGGGATTCGATATCCGGGCCTGCCGAATGAAGACTGGCGCCGCTACCACCTCGGACAGCGGAACGCTCCATTTTAAATATTTAGACAAAAAATTCACCATATCGTAAGATCATAACGTTATCGTATTCTTCATCAAGAAAACGTTTCTTTCAACAATTTTGAAGCAATAAAATTGAAAAACATTTCAGTAGCATTTCATAAAATTAAAACTAATCTATTATCATAACCACATGTTTAAATTTTTTTCATTTTTTTTTCTAACTAAATCATATTTAAAATAATACTTTTAAAAAATCATGCACTTTTTCGATCTTTTTTCAAAATCTCCAGCTAGCAATCAAGATCTTCTAGACTTATACAAAAAAAGGTCTCTCTTAAATAATGTTACAGTTTCAGAACACTATTTATGTACATTCTAATACGATAGAAAACTACGATTATCCACATTGCCTTTTAAAACCACAAGAATTACACAAAAGCAACACAATCCAGCACATTATAAACCATGTTTTATGAAAAATTCATCAAGATACTTAAAATATTAGATTTATTTTCAATTGAGAAATTTATTTACATCAACCTTTTTGTACTCGGTGGCTCTCGCTAAACACATTAACTGTGTTGAAGCAACTTGGCTGGTGACTCTTCTTCTTTTTCTTCTTCTTTATGGCCTAACGACCTCTTAAGGTCATGCCTGCCATTTCTGGCTTACTAGACTAATTGATACCGCATAGTTGGTTAGTCAATCCTCACTATGGGGGAACGGCCCAGATGAGACTTGAACCCCGGTCCTGCCGTGTGAAGACCGGTGCCGCTGTCGCATCACCACCGGGCCGCTCCGGGTGACTCTTATTCTACTTAAAGAGCGGTAAATTGTTGATTCATGTTGTTTAACATGAGTGATTTTGGGAATCATTGCGATTTCCTGATTAACTCAAGAGATGTGCTATAAAACCCAAAATCACGTTAAATTGCTGAAAACATCAAGCAATCCGTGATTCATAACATTTTACATTTTTTAACGGATTTTTATGTCAAAATTTTAGGTTACACTTACGATTACAACAGCTGCTTACACCTAGAACCTAAGACTTCAAACAATCACCTATTCCGAAACGCAATACCTGATTATTTTGTGTTAAAACGGTCTGATAATCAAAGGATTCATAAGCATAAAGTCACAAAACTTGATGTACTGTTGTATGGTAATTTACTTAATACCAATGTATGTTTTTCTTTATATGTAAATGTAAACATTTTCTCACAGATTTGCATTACTTCCCATTCGGATCGACATTCCACTTCCCGTTGTGTTCCCAGGCTCTCAACACACAAACACACACTACCGATACATTTTTATACTTCCTCTTTATTCGCTTTGATAACAGATAACAAAACAAACATAATAATTACATAAATACAAGTCAACATGAGTCTCACGAGATAGAAATATGGGGGCGGGGTGCAGTGTGAAAATGTAAACCAAACGGTAACATCTGCGTTACCGAACCATGCAAAAACGCAGCCGCTGCTTATCGCGTGCCATTCTCGTCCAGCTGGGTGTCCACGGGAAAGCATGTGTCGGACCGCGTAATAAGGGTCGCCTTTTCCCGCCGTACGTACGTGATCATGGGCTGGCGATGATGGTTTGCGTAATCCAGGAAACGTACCGAAAACCTCCAGGAAGACAATCGTAGCGAACCGGTTCTCGAGATGACGGTCCGCTCGGCCAAGCTTACGACAGTTACGTCAGCGTGCGCGTCTCGCAAGTGGCTCACAGGGCAGCCCACATTCCGCAGCAGTTTTCCGGCACCATCGATTAGAGGTTGAATTTTCATCTCAATTTACTCCTCGGTTCTTCTTCTCTCGGCTGGCCTCTGTGGTGTCGATGCTGGCAAGGTCACACAAACCCCAGGGCCAGCATCCAACTTCCGTGGCAAAAATTTGTTAATATCACAGTTAATTCGATGGTGTTCTTTTTTCTTTGCGGGTAATGGAAACTGCTGACGTTTTGGGACGCTGGTTTTTTCCCTGCGACTGGTTTTCACACAGATGTTCTGGACACCCCGCGCACCGGTTTTGGCAAAAATTGAAGGGTTCCCGTGAAAGATCCCCAGTGTCGTTTGCAGTGGAGTACGGGTGAAGCGAGTCGGAAGTGAGAAGACGTGAGAAGACTACTGAGCTACACATTGGTCACTAGGCACTAAGCAGCCCCGAGCGGGGGCATTGGGGCAGTTCGCGTTCTCTTCCGGACAAGCGGAAGGCCTCTTAGTAGTGTCCACCCTGGTGGTGGCTGACCGGAGCCGTCTTGTGTACGACCGCGTTGAATCCGGAATGCTTGTCGGCGGTGTAGTCAACGGTGCGCACGGAACCGTCCGGTTCCACCAGCGAGTACTGACCCTTGACGACATCACCGTCGCGCGTCTCGTGCTGCGACTTTACGTCTCCGGTGTGGAAGTCGTTGACTCCGTACTTGAAGGCATACTTCGGTGGGGCCTGTGGGGACAAAACGGTGTTTAGGGGTTAGAGAAAGCTGGACTTCGCCGACCGGCTTGACAGTCAGGGTTCCGGCCCACTTACGTAGTAGTCGACGTGCTCATCCTCGTGGTACTCGTGGTGTCCATGGCCGTCACCGAGCGAGATGCGTGCCACCTGTCCGTACTGATGGCCACCTTCGAGCTGATGCTCCGATCCGTAGTAATCTCCGTAGCCACCGGGGAAGGCCGCGGCGAAGGCAAGCAGCGATGCAAATACTACAAACTGCCCCGGGGGAGAAAGTGAAGAAAATTCATCAGATCGATGTGGCGGAAAATTCGTTATCGCATCACTCCCCAGCCGGTGGTGGGTCAGTTACGCAATCTGGCCATGGTGTAAGTGATAGTGGGGTCATCCGATAGACCCGCGCGAGGACGGTAATCGATGGGTAATCATGCCTTATTTAGTGCCTCCCCTCAGAAAACCAAGCGCTAAACGGCCGAGGATCGTAAATGGCCGCCCATCGATCGGACTCTCTATCTCTTCCGGACAATCAACCCTGCACACACGCACACCCGTCGCGCGGTTCACCGACCTTGCACCCAATGCGAACCCAAGAAAAACGGGCCAACTAAACTACCTAAGGGAGAAAGGCTTTGGCAGAACGTGTCACTCGTCCGGACGCCATCCCCTCGGTACATTGCACCGGACGGGAAGGTTTGGTCGTGTCGCGTGTTATGCATTATGCAGGCTTTCGTGTTGCTTTTCCCGCGCAAAACCAGTAATTATGAAACGCATGCGGAGAAGCCAACGGCCGGAACTGGTTCCCATTGACGCCTCGTTAGCGTGTGCGCGTGTGTGTGTGTGTTTGGGAAACGGATACGCAATCACACCCGTTTGGTGACATCTTGGTGGCGGGTTTGTTTTTACTTTTTACTGTCACCGTGGATAATGAGCGGATTCACCAAAGAGGAGGCGAACAAACGTTGATGATTATTGTGACGATCGGTCCTAATTGAAGGAGTGTGACTGGTAACTCGTACGATCGGACGATATTAATGAGGAAAAGTTAGCTCCTGATCGAAATCGAAAGCCTGAGGGTTTGGCCAGGGTGAAATTAAGTGTGGCTAGCTCAGGAATTGGTTTGCTTTTTCCGGCTTTTTCAGTCCCTGTTTTTCAGTTAAACTTTAACAAATTAGGCTGACGCGATAACGATATCTCTTGATACAAGTTGGGAAAATCCTTTTGCTCTTAGCAAAGATTTTGCAATTAATACCAGCTTTCCAAACAGTTACTAGTAAAGTTTCATCAAAATATTTACAATTATTTTAGAAAGCAACAAAAACTCAAACAAGAAATGATTTAAAAAGAGTCAAAACTTCATCAAGTGAATAGTTGCTTTATATCTACTATATAGTGACTCATTAAAATAAAATGAGTAAATACAAATCGGTAAGTTTAGCACATTATTTAATCCTCTTGTGCTTCTTATTTTGTTTTATTCTTCCTCTTTACTATTGATCAACTAGTACAAGAGGTCTGTTATCTGTAGGTACTTGAGGTGCTAGGTAAATTGAGTTAAACAAAGCTAGCTAGAAAGTCCTTACATGCTTCCTTGGCGAAAATATCCGAAGGTATTCGATACCAGTTCCATCATGTAGGCAACTGACACCACTACCAACTAAACCATTGGAAATCTTTAAGTTTATTATCAATCCCAATATTACGTAAGACCAATATCTGCGTTGGATAAGAGTTTTAGACATGGTATGCATAAGACTTGCATCCAATCAATATAAAATGTATAATTTATTGTCAACAAACAATCATTTTGTGAGTAAATTGGTTCACTTTGGTTCACCACTCTGGTTCACTAAAAATTCCAATCCTTTTTCCTCCTATTTGGACCTAAGTCCTCAAGAAGCTTGATCTCAATATCTTGATTAGACGTAGCCCGACAGACGTAGCCAGTCTTACAACTTGGGACCTAAGTCCTCATGAAGCTTGATCTCAATATCTTGATTAGACGTAGCCAGTCTTACAACTTGGGAATGAATTCCAATAGATGACTCGAAAAGAACTCCATGTATAGAAGATTTTAGAGGATCTTTATAAGTATATTAGACACATTACAGCACAAAATGATAATAATTAAACGAAAAGAAACGTTTCAACCAATACCGATCAAAGGTCCCATTTCTTGTTCAATTAAACGTTTTGAATCATTTTCATGTACTGAGCATGTAAAGCACTTTTAGCGTGATTTATTTTTACTGCTACAAGAAGAACATCAGTTCAACATTTTCCAACTTGTGCATTGCAATGAAAACAATATTTTTTACACTTGATGCGTAAAACTCATAGTTGTACTTGAACCAACAACAACTTTACGATCACTCAATATTATTTGATCTTAGGAACGATTGCCATCGACACTCAAATCGGCTTCACCGTGAGGGACAAACATCTTCCATATTTTCCATCATTTTTTCTCAATCGATACCATCCGGCACCTAACACTAAGCTCACTTAACCACACAAATTCACCCACTTATGACGTTGTTTTCACTTGTCCGAAACTCAAACCCCCCGTTTTTTTTTTCTTCTCTTTTCTGCACACAAAACAGAACGTTCTGCTTTACCTTGAAGGCCATTTTTGCTGCGTAAAACTGTACGGATTGCACTAAACCGGCGAAAGGAGCGTTGGGCTTGAAAAGCTACGATTCTGTTCAACTGTACCGCACTGCACAACGGACGCTGGCTGACTGATGTTTGAACCATAAAATTTCACCCCCTTTATATAGGGCGAACTGGCCCGCTTAGTGTAACCGGTACCGCGTTACGGTAAAGAAAGCGAAAACTGTTCGGTGCGCAGAGTTTTCCAACCCCGCCACACGCAACGGCACGCGATCTCACGCGCGCCGGTGGATCGGATCTCCGGGTTAGGGAGATGGTTTGCTTGGAAATCGCTGAAACCGTGGTCTGTGAGGAGTGTTTTTCGTCGTCGTCGTCGTCGTTGACTTCTTCTCCATTTCTTAGTGTCATCGTAACCATGCGGCTGACGGGGGCTGATGGGGTATGGTGGGTGGTGCAGGAAATCGGGAACGGGAGGTTTGATGTTGGGTGCACGTGTGCAGGGAAATGACGAGGAAGCTACGGTGCACAGGTGCATTTTGGTCGTGCTGCATCTGCATTAGGTTCACGCGCCTGCCAACAGATTCGTAAGCGCAATAAATAGAGAGCTGCTTTGAGGGGTGTGATGTTTAGCATACGAATCGGAATGGTTTGTAGCATAACTAAGCGTAGCTAAAAACATTGTATGAAGTAATATTATTACTGACATATTAAGCAGAAAACTAAAACATAAACTATTAGCATTTAAGTATCTTAGTGTTTACTAAAATTTAAGCAAAAGGATCGTAAAGGTAGTAACACACTTATTTAAGCATATTTTTTTGAAGCAAAGTAAAGAGTATTTATCCTTTTATTTGTACGAAACATTAAATAAAGTAACATCATAATTTAGCTCGACTGACGGAGCTTCTCATAAACTAAAATTAAATTCATTTACCTTAGCAAGAAAACAAGAGTAATAATGATGTTTGCAGTATGGAAATCCTACAAAATATTGACAATAAAATTAAACCTAATCCTAATCCCATCCGAATGCATCACATTTCGCTTGAAATAGTTATCTATAATCGAGTTGCTTGACCTTGCGAAACCAACAATCAGCACATCTCTTCTCCCATTTCCATCGGTACAATTATCATTCGAACATTACCAAACGACTTCAAATTGAAAAACACCTCCCACAGAAAAGCATCCGTCCCGTATCCGCTTCGGTTCCGTTTCCATCCTAACCCACAGCCTCCAATTACACATTTGCATTCGAAACGTGTCCGTCCCGCGCGTACAGTACAGCCAAATTACGATCCGTTTTTGCTAATGTCGGAAAATACATACAGCACCAGCAACACCAACCACGACACCGAAGGAAAAACCTCCCCCCGCTCACGGTGACACGGTGCTGGGCCGGGAATTATTATCTCATCTCGGGCACGATCAGAGTGACACAGCGCACACTTACCTGTGAGGTCATTTTCAGGGATAAGGTCAGCTGATTGCGCGCTGGCTCGGGTTGGGTGGTCAAACTGTGTCTTGAAACTTGCAAAACGCGCTACACACCGTTTGCCATTGAAAATGATCTGAAAATTGGCACCCAGTGTGCAATCGTATCGCTTACTTTTAAGTCATCGAATTCATGCAATTCATTGGCTGTTCGGTCCCATAATACATGGGGCGTATTGGTTGGGTGCTGCAAAAATTTAGCAAAAGGATCGTTTGTGGAACCGAAATAACCGCGCCAATTCCTTTTGGCAGACCTATTATGACGGCAACCGTGACCGTGCGAGCTGGTAATCATTAGCATCGGTTTAGATGCGGTTCGTTGAGGAGTTTTTTCGGGGCGGAAAATTCGTCCAAAAGGCAAGCTCCCTATTGAAATGTAGGGCCAATGGACGGTTCTGTTTCGTTTCGTTTCTAGTGCGGTTCGTTCGGAGGCGGCCAATCGTAAGCTCAGTGTCTATAATTTTATGCTCCACATTTGAATCGGTGGCCGTGCAGTTTTTCACATTTGCAATCGTGGCAAAACGCGGTAAGAAAAACGCCCATTAATGGTTGAGTTGGTGTGTTTAAAATGGAAAGCAAAGCGGCGTAGCATTGCCCTTGCTTTGGTTAGAGTTATTATTAATTGTTATTAATTCATCTTGGTAGTTGATTGTATACCCTGGGCCGCTTGCAATCGATAGCCGGGTTTTATTGCCCTGTGCATAAACAGTAGAGAAGTTTTTGATGGCTTAATACAGCTGAAAGATTACTTTAACTAAAAACATTCTTGAGGAAAATGTATTTAAGGATTGAAAAAGTTTAGATTTAGATTTAGAAGAAAAACATAATTTCCAAGAGACTAAAAGTTCCTGCTCCGGACTGACGCAGGACTAACTATCCAGCTACGGGTACAGCTAAGTCATAGAAAGCTAGCAATTGCCAAGACCAAGACCTACAGAGGTTGTAGTGCCAGGGAAGAAGATGAAGAAAAGTTCCTGCTG
>KZ061764.1:197974-214586 GCA_002091835.1 Anopheles maculatus
AGTTAACCTTTTAGAAAAATAAACATTTTAGAAGATTTTTTGTTGTTTCTAAACAAAACCTGCACATAACATATCTTTGAAACGATACATAACTTCGAGAGCAAACTTGAAATATATGGTAAAGCGTCATCAAAACCATCATCAAGATCAAGAAATTAAAGCCTGAAAATCTTGATACCCTGTAACTGACACAAATTCGTCAACTTTTTCAAATCTTCAACATGAGATGTTTAATTTAACGAGGCAATAAATAGATACAACAAACCATTAGTTTACAATTCTGACAACAAAAACACGGTAAGTTTCTCTGGACTTCTTGAGAATTAAGAGTCACAGGAATCCAAGAGTAACTCTGAATCAAAACCTATTAATGATTATTATTTACATTATTTTGCTAGAAAAAAAAAATCTACTTTAAATATTATTTTCATAACATTTATCGCTCGATATATTAGTCCTTTACCGCAAATTAAAATTCCGAATCTTCCAACCACTAAAATATTATTAAAAAGCATACACCATTCTATCTTCATCGAAAAAGTACTTTAAATCATTCCAAAAACGCATCCGTATGGTTCGATTCAGTCGACTAAAAAGTATCACTCGAAAAAGCCTCAGACAGATGCAAAAAAAACGCACAACAGAAGCAACAATAATAGACCAGGAATACGCAAACGTGGTGCACTCTGCTGTGCTCCTACTCCGCCACAAAAGTGCAGTAGTTTGCCGCTACTTATTACTCGAGCAACACCGTCGGTAATCGATTGCGCAATCGATTGTAATTGTGTGCAGCTTCACCTCATCTCGGTGAAAGAAAAACGCGAACCGATCGGGCAACGATTATGACAAAGAACTACCAATGCAGTGGATTGCTCGCAGGCATAGGCAAAGCCACACGGAAAGGAGAACACACACACACTCGACGCTGTACACCCAGCACACTCTTCCAGACGCGGCAATCCATCCGAAGTAGGCCACATGCCGAGTGCAAGATCATATTAGGCAAAGATCGCGCACCGCGTGAATGCGGGAATAGATGATCTATGCGAAGTTTGGAGCAGCAGCAGCATAACATGACACGACAACGGTGTAATGAGACACCGTTGCCGTGCAAAACCTCCCCCAAGGAAAAAGGGCCTTTTTCTCGTACGGTTTTGTTGTCTTTATGCTGCCGTGTACTCCGCCACAAAAGTGCAGTAGTTTGCCGCTACTTATTACTCGAGCAACACCGTCGGTAATCGATTGCGCAATCGATTGTAATTGTGTGCAGCTTCACCTCATCTCGGTGAAAGAAAAACGCGAACCGATCGGGCAACGATTATGACAAAGAACTACCAATGCAGTGGATTGCTCGCAGGCATAGGCAAAGCCACACGGAAAGGAGAACACACACACACTCGACGCTGTACACCCAGCACACTCTTCCAGACGCGGCAATCCATCCGAAGTAGGCCACATGCCGAGTGCAAGATCATATTAGGCAAAGATCGCGCACCGCGTGAATGCGGGAATAGATGATCTATGCGAAGTTTGGAGCAGCAGCAGCATAACATGACACGACAACGGTGTAATGAGACACCGTTGCCGTGCAAAACCTCCCCCAAGGAAAAAGGGCCTTTTTCTCGTACGGTTTTGTTGTCTTTATGCTGCCGTGGTGCAGTGGGTCAATCGCTGATCGGGAGAGTGGGTCGTCCTCGTCCGCTACCGAACAGCGAAGCCGTGCGATTTAGCGGTAGATTTATCGGATGATTGACAAGGGACAGTTTCCTTCCAATCCGCTCCGTGTGTGTGTGTGTGTGTGTGTGTGCGTGTGGAATGAGAAGCATAATTTCACTCTACTGGCGCTAGGAGTTTCCCTTGAGTGTGGAGTTTTAAGCCGCGCGCAAAAAAGAAAAACGGCCCACATTAAATCCACCCCGCATGGGTGGCTTACTTTACATAAACGGTTTCCCTTTTCATGCGATCATACGGCGTACAGTGCGAGATTCTAGCCGATGCTCGGTGCTCGGTGCCTCTCGCGATGAACGATTATTCATACACGAGGGCATGTAATTTTGGTCCTCCTCTCCGCGATCTCGACTGAAAGTGAATCCTTTCGCGGTAGATTATTGGCAGCTAAATTGCCACTTTACGCCCAGCTGCGCGTTAACGGCAGGCGTTTTTGGGGGGCGTAATGGAAAGCTTCAAAGTCGAGGCGCGTATGGAGATGCGAGAATTAATAGGCTACGATGTCTGGGCTTGGAAGTGAGCACTGCCAGCGGCCACTGAATGGATGATTGATTTCGGGGCGTGCAAGCTGTTACTTGTTTCGCAAAATTTAGTTCCACCCATTGAATTTAAGGGTAATTAGTGTTTTCGAACCGATGATGAGCAATGAAGATTTAATGGCAAGATTAAATTCACCATTACAGTTTAGCATTTTTAGAATTGAATTTCTTCTCCCATTCCGAAGAGGTCGCAATGGCGCAAAAACAACGATTACACCACGCACAACCAACCCGTAGGCTCCCACATAAATAACAAGCTCCCAGCAGCATAAAACAGCGCCCGTTAAACTAATAAACATAGCTCAACACACTTCCCAACAGGCCGGCGGCAAAAAGGAAACAGTAAATTTGGTAGCCCCGATCTTTACGATCGTCACCACGGAATCATGGTGGTTGCGTCAGCGTTTTCGGGAGAGGGCGTTACGGTGGAGATCCCCCCGGTGGAGACGGGTGAGACCGTATGTTTAATGCATGCTGACGCGCCTGATGTGATTTAGGACCCATTAACGAATTCCGCTCAACACCAAACGGCAGACAAACAAAATGGGTGAACATGAACAACTGAACCGATCTGGAACCATTGGAAGTTGCATTGGTTGAGATGAATTGCCGAAAAAAAAAAACAAACGTACATTCACATCGGATACAACTGCATCGAACTTTTCGTTAATGAAATTTCATGGTTCGCTGGTACGATCTGTTGATTTTTATGATCGATATTTTGCTGTGATAAAGACATCATCTATAGGGGTTGCAGTCGGCAAACCTTGCGTCGACACCGTTTCATTCAGTGTCGGGTATTTGGGGGGCGTAATGGAAAGCTTCAAAGTCGAGGCGCGTATGGAGATGCGAGAATTAATAGGCTACGATGTCTGGGCTTGGAAGTGAGCACTGCCAGCGGCCACTGAATGGATGATTGATTTCGGGGCGTGCAAGCTGTTACTTGTTTCGCAAAATTTAGTTCCAGCCATTGAATTTAAGGGTAATTAGTGTTTTCGAACCGATGATGAGCAATGAAGATTTAATGGCAAGATTAAATTCACCATTACAGTTTAGCATTTTTAGAATTGAATTTCTTCTCCCATTCCGAAGAGGTCGCAATGGCGCAAAAACAACGATTACACCACGCACAACCAACCCGTAGGCTCCCACATAAATAACAAGCTCCCAGCAGCATAAAACAGCGCCCGTTAAACTAATAAACATAGCTCAACACACTTCCCAACAGGCCGGCGGCAAAAAGGAAACAGTAAATTTGGTAGCCCCGATCTTTACGATCGTCACCACGGAATCATGGTGGTTGCGTCAGCGTTTTCGGGAGAGGGCGTTACGGTGGAGATCCCCCCGGTGGAGACGGGTGAGACCGTATGTTTAATGCATGCTGACGCGCCTGATGTGATTTAGGACCCATTAACGAATTCCGCTCAACACCAAACGGCAGACAAACAAAATGGGTGAACATGAACAACTGAACCGATCTGGAACCATTGGAAGTTGCATTGGTTGAGATGAATTGCCGAAAAAAAAAAACAAACGTACATTCACATCGGATACAACTGCATCGAACTTTTCGTTAATGAAATTTCATGGTTCGCTGGTACGATCTGTTGATTTTTATGATCGATATTTTGCTGTGATAAAGACATCATCTATAGGGGTTGCAGTCGGCAAACCTTGCGTCGACACCGTTTCATTCAGTGTCGGGTAATTCGATAAGCGGCTGTTATAGTGCCCAGCAACATTTCTTCACCTTTCCGGAGCAGTTTCTCAAAGTTTTCTTCAAGCGCCGTCTTTTTATCGATCAAGTCGTCGATAACGATTTTTGGACCAGCCGGTGGCACCATGCATTTCTTAATGTTCGATTTCCTTTCGGTAAAGTGAGGATTTCTACCGGATGTAACAAGGTAAAGTGGAACTCATGGGCTCACTTCATTCGGTAAGGCAATGAAAATTGAGATGGTCTTTTTAGTTTAATAATTATTCTTTGACGAATTTCGGATGCTTTCCGGACGATTCGACTCTCGGAAGGCTTGCTTTGTACGTTTCCCGAGCTTTTTTCGAATGGTCGCTTTGGGCCCCTTTTCCTCCTATTTATAATGTTTATTCTCTCAAGCGCCACCTAGCGGAAACACTGGGAACTGACTAGCCAGGTTAATTTAATAACCTAATAATAAATTGAAATACCAATTGAGTACACTCCGGATGAGGAACCCTTAAAGAAGCAAATGCCTGTCAACATGTCAACAGCATAATGTTGGCGGTAAAGTGAGGATTTCTACCGGATGTAACAAGGTAAAGTGGAACTCATGGGCTCACTTCATTCGGTAAGGCAATGAAAATTGAGATGGTCTTTTTAGTTTAATAATTATTCTTTGACGAATTTCGGATGCTTTCCGGACGATTCGACTCTCGGAAGGCTTGCTTTGTACGTTTCCCGAGCTTTTTTCGAATGGTCGCTTTGGGCCCCTTTTCCTCCTATTTATAATGTTTATTCTCTCAAGCGCCACCTAGCGGAAACACTGGGAACTGACTAGCCAGGTTAATTTAATAACCTAATAATAAATTGAAATACCAATTGAGTACACTCCGGATGAGGAACCCTTAAAGAAGCAAATGCCTGTCAACATGTCAACAGCATAATGTTGGATAATTTTAACAAAATAGTATTAAACTCCAACACTGACTCTTCAAAAAGACATCTCGAGGATGTAGAGAATAAAAATAGAAAAATTCATTAAAAGTCTTTAACATTAAAAACATTAAAGACTACCGGCTGTATTTAGTAATAAGCAAAACTATAAAAAAGCAATATTCACAATATCGAATAAAACACAAAAAAAACACTAAGAAAGATTTAAGAAACAGGAAAAAATTCACACAGTAGCTCTGAAAACCTCGAACAGGACTTCAAAGCAACAGATCAGATGAAAGTTTGTACATTATGCTCTATTAGGTATAATGATCAACTGTTCTTAGATGCTTTAAATGTAAGTATTTCCTTGTAGCTAATCAAGCAACTTATGTTCTTGAACTGGCCATTTTAAAAAGAAAATACACTCAAACACCTGCCCAACACCAGCAGCAAAAAACTTAAAGACTCAACTGGCCGCACGGGTGTTAATAGAAAGCGGAAATCCTACGCGACAGTTCGCCGTTCGATCAATTGCGCAACGGTGTGGCCTCGTGCCGGGCTGTGTCGCACGCAACATTATGGCTACGCATGTTTTGCCCCGAAGGGGAACCCCTTGATCGCGGGCTAATCAACGCAGAAGACTCCAGCTATCCAACACCCTGTTAGCAGCGACAGTTTTCTTCGCCTTTTCCCCATTACGCGAGTGGAATCGGATGTACAGCGCAGCTAACGGGTAAAGGATGTCGCAGGAAAGTGTGCGAATTAGGCTGCTGGTGGTAGTGGAACCGCCGCTGCTGCTAAATGATGTAAAGTGTCGGAACTACACCACTAACAGCGTAAATCCGACGGGTGTTAATAGAAAGCGGAAATCCTACGCGACAGTTCGCCGTTCGATCAATTGCGCAACGGTGTGGCCTCGTGCCGGGCTGTGTCGCACGCAACATTATGGCTACGCATGTTTTGCCCCGAAGGGGAACCCCCTTGATCGCGGGCTAATCAACGCAGAAGACTCCAGCTATCCAACACCCTGTTAGCAGCGACAGTTTTCTTCGCCTTTTCCCAATTACGCGAGTGGAATCGGATGTACTGCGCAGCTAACGGGTAAAGGATGTCGCAGGAAAGTGTGCGAATTAGGCTGCTGGTGGTAGTGGAACCGCCGCTGCTGCTAAATGATGTAAAGTGTCGGAACTACACCACTAACAGCGTAAATCCGCTCCGTCGCTTGCGTGTGGTATTGTGATACCCAAACAAGCCGCTGATCTGATGCACCGTAGCGATAACCAGAAATGGGGTGGCCTTTTTTCTGCAGACGCAGCAGAAGAAGCTTTTAACGGTACCATTACATAAATTACATTCCAAACCGATGCTGCTGCTGCTGCATGCATGTGTGCCGGCTGTCGACATTAGATAAGCCAGCTGCAGCAAATCACACAAAACAAACCGAAACAATTGCAAATCACACAATAAGTTGTTTGCAGCTGGAAATTTTATTAAAAGCCACCGTTTTCTCATGCTTTTTTATCCGCTTCTCGTTAGATATGCTACGGTGACATCCAAAAAGCCTGCCCAACTCCCAAACTGCTTGACGCAATCGGCCTATCGTATTTCGCAAATACAAAATTAGTCACAAACACTTGGCACGACATCTTTCATCGCTCGGTTGCACCGGGCTGTCCTTTGTTTTTCCTTTCCAACTGTTGCTGTCTTGTGTCTACAAAGCAGACCGCCAAATATTTAATCTACCGCATCTGGCATTGTTCGTTGCGGCACGCAACATAATCACAGCAACCTGTTTGTTACTTTTCGGGGGTTTTGATTTTTGGTGGCTCGGAAAATTAATAACCCGTTGGTAGACAGTGTGCAGCATGCCAAGGTTATGGGTGCACGACCAAGTTGCCAAAAACACGCTACCTAAAAGCGGTTGAACTTCGTATGTTGAAATGACGGTATGTGAAAGTGATTTCAAAGTGTGTTTATTAATTTATTTTGTATTTTAGTGTAACTGCACGACGCAGTATTCGCTGTGTAACAAATAATTGATGATAGATGGAAAAACAAATTAAAATTGTAATAAAGCCCTTTTGATGATTTTATTTGGTGCAGTTTTTTTTTAATTCTCTACAGTGGTGGGTAGTCAAAATCGGACACTTGATTTTCGGGCGCTCTTACCACTTTGCGACGCTTTTACCAATATACTAGAGTTATAAAACGACTTGAAAAGTTTGCAGTTGGCTTCTTCTACTTCTCTTCTTCACGAATATGTGAAAAGAAATGAAAAAATCCTATTTTCTACGAAAATAATGAGGAGCAAATGAAAAAAGTCAGTATATCATGCTGGGCATTCAAAGTCGGACACTTCGATTTACCCGGAATTTTCATATGATATGAACAAATGATGGCTGGCATTCGGCCTCCAACCATCGTACGAAACGGACGCATGTCTAGCACGCTACGTATCAGATTTCTTTGCTATCATCAGGGCCGAAAGGTCAGCGACTGATCGTATCCAGGTGTTATCGGTGCGCAGTGTATTAGTGTGCGTGTGCGAACAGTGCGTGTAACATAGTGTCCAACTACGCGTGTAGTATTGCTCCGTGAAACGTGCTGTCCTTGTCCCTTGTTGTTAGTATCGTATTGTCTCACTCCCTGTGGGTAAGTCGAAAAGTTCCTTGTGTTTTTTATTATTATTTTTTTTTTATTTGTTATTTTTGAAACATTTCAAAAATAATAAATTCCCCCCAAAAGTTATTCCCATCTCTTAGGCCGCAGAGGCCAGGATGGAAATCGAAATGATTTCCTCCGACGAAGAATTCAGGCCTGTAACACCGCGTAAAAGAAAGTCGGCAGATGAAACAGATGGAACCGTAAAAAAACAATCCGTAGCGGTCGTTGCTCCGACGTCCTCGGATGGAGTGCAGAGGCCCCGCACCTACCCGATTTCTTATCGGGGAGAATACCGGGTGTTCCTGATGCCCGGTAAAAAAGAACTGGACATGCTAGCAATAGCATCGTCCTTACACAAAAAATATTCGGCAGTGACGGACGTGTTTCGTGTCCGCACCAATAGAATCCGGGTCGTCGTTAAGGACCGAGAGCAGGCGAACGCCATTGCAGCCGATCCTGCCTATACGGAGAACTACCGGGTGTATATCCCTGGTAGTGTGGTAGAAATCTCGGGTGTAGTAGAGGATCTCGACATTCCCGCCGAGGATCTCCTAAAGTTCGGAATGGGTGCATTTCGAACCTGTTCAATACCTGCGGTTAAGATCACGGCGGTCAAACCATTGTACTCTTCTTCCATTGTAGATGGCAAGAAAGTGTACAAGGAGACCCGATCGAAACGCGTAACCTTTGAGGGAACCACACTACCGGGTTTCCTTGTCTACGAGGGTCTACGGATCCCGATAGCAAGGCCCTTTGTCCCCAGGGTACCCACCTGCGAGAAATGTAGCCAGATCGGACACTCAAAGGAGTTCTGCAGCAACAGACCAAAGTGCGTGAAGTGCCAGGGCCAGCACTTGTCATCAGACTGCACCGCAGCGCCATTCAAATGCGCTCAGTGCAAAATGCACTGGCACGACCTGAAATCGTGCCCGGTGTACAAGAAGACCCAAGCTGAGCTGAAAAAAGCTCAATACCAGCTGGCACGCGGGTCTTACGCCGCAGTTCTGATGGGCGACCGATCAGGCGAAAATGCTTACAGCCTTCTCGCCGAAGAGCCTATTCTTCCCAGCGAGGAGACTGTTCGCCCAACAGTCTCGGAGGTGGTGGTGAGAGTGAAGAGGACGGTAAACCGTCGTCGCAGGAAGACGCCGAAGAAGGCTACGCCTGCAAAGGTGAAGAAATCCTCTTCTGTTCAAGAGAGGAAATCTTCCCCTACCCCGGCTCCCCCTCGTCCGAAAAGTGCCCCCCGCCGCCCTCCTGTAGTTAAATCCAAACGTGACGAGGCTTAAGCCCTAAGCTTAACACCTACCTTTGCAACCTCCTTTTCGAAAAGGCAATGAATTTTGATAATGGTCTCGTTCAAACAAGACGGATCAGTTACTTCGGACTTCCACAAGGGTCTTGTTTGAGCCCCATTTTGTACAATTTTTATGTCAACGACATTGATTCTTGCCTGGCGCCAAACTGCACCTTAAGGCAATTGGCAGACGACGGTGTTGTCTCAGTCGCTAGCAACGACATCGTAGGTCTCCAAAGTCCTTTGCAAGCCACACTTGACAATCTACAAGTGTGGTCAAACAACCTAGGTATCGAGTTTTCGCCAGAGAAAACTGAAATGCTTGTTTTTTCGTTCCACTATGACACACCGAAGAACAGGCTTGCCAATTTATTCCAACCAAAGTTTGACATATTCTTATATGGCAAAAGGATAAAAATTGCCCAAACTTTTAGATACCTAGGTGTTTGGTTTGACAGTAAAAATGTGTGGAGGTCACATGTAGAACAACTGGCAAAAAAGTGTGCCAAAAGAATCAATTTCCTCCGAACAGTCACCGGGTTCTGGTGGGGTGCACACCCATCAGATCTCCTGCGGCTGTATAAGACAACGATATTATCCGTCTTGGAATACGGATGCATTTGCTTCCATTGGGCAGCCAAGACGTATATACTAAAACTAAAACGAATTCAATATCGTTGTCTTAGGATTGCGCTGGGCAGTATGAAATCCACTCATACTATGTCCTTAGAAGTGATGTCCGGAGTGATGCCGCTAGACCTACGTTTTTTGCAGCTATCGCTTCGCCTTCTACTGAGATCCACAGTATCCAACCCACTAGTGATCGAGAATTTCAAATCGCTACAAGAGGCAGGTTCTAAATGCAAAATCATGAATTTGTTTCATGATTTTGTATCTTTACAGGCAAACCCTAGCACTAGTAGAGTAATAAACCGCGCCACTTTACCAGAGTCCTACAATTCCCTTTTGGTAGTTGACTCCTCTTTGCATGAGGACACGAAGAACATCCCAAATGATCTTCGCTGGAGGACAGTTCCCGGCATTTTTGTGGAAAAGTATGGCCAACCAACCCCACAACAGTTTTTCACAGACGGATCCTCTTCGGAGGCGGGCACGGGCTTCGGTGTGTTCAATGTATGCACCGAAGCCTTTCACAAACTTAGACAGCCATGCTCAATTTATGTAGCAGAGCTGGCTGCTATCTTTTATGCACTTCTCATTATAAGCGCAAACCCTCCGGATCAGTATTTTATATTCACTGATAGCCTCAGCGCTGTCGAAGCACTGAAATCCGTTGAGGCATTAAAGAGCTCTGACTACTTTATCCAAAAAATCCTGGATATTCTAAGCTCTTTGTTTGATAAAGCATTCAGAATATCGCTTATATGGTTGCCTGCTCATTGTGGTATCCCCGGCAATGAAAAAGCAGACACCCTGGCCAAACGAGGTGCCTCTGAGGGCAGCTTCTTTGAGAGGACGATTCCCCCTCACGAGTTTCTTCGCACCCCGCAACAGCTGTGCATGGCCCGCTGGCAGAGCATGTGGGATGAGGACGAACTCGGGAGGTTCCTGTATTCCATCTCACCACAGGTATCCCTGCGTCCCTGGTTTCACAGGCTCCCGATGGATCGTGCGTTTATTCGCATGATGTCTAGACTCATGTCGAACCATTATGCGATGAATGCACATCTTCAACGTATAGGCAGTGCCGACTCCAAGGTTTGTAGCTGTAGCAACGGATTCCACGACTTTGATCACGTCCTCTGGTCATGCGTGGAGTTCGATGCGGCAAGACCCGGACTATTGTCAGCCGTTCGGGCATCAGGAAGATCCCCTGGGGTGCCGATGCGCGACATCTTGGGTCAGAAGGACTACGAATACGCACGGATTCTGTTCGACTTCGCCAAAGAGATGGGAATCACCCTATGATCCGTTCCCATTTCCCTTTCATCTGTTTAGTTTAGTGTAGTTAAATCTTGTCATGCATGTTATGTCGCTTACTGTTTCTTTCATGTTAGTAAATATATGTTCTGCGCGGTAACACCGATGTGCGCCGGTCGCCTTTCGAAAGCCCAGGTGATAGCAGTATTATGTAGTTGAAGTCCTTGGGGTTGTGGCTGGCGGCAATTTCGCTGGCGGAGTGCTTGAGTTCGATACTACGGTAAATTACAATTACCGATGTTCTCGAATTCGGGAGTAGTGGGTAGTCAAAATCGGACACTTGATTTTCGGGCGCTCTTACCACTTTGCGACGCTTTTACCAGTATACTAGAGTTATAAAACGACTTGAAAAGTTTGCAGTTGGCTACTTCTACTTCTCTTCTTCCCGAATATGTGAAAAGATATGCAAAAATCCTATTTTCTACGAAAATAATGAGGAGCAAATGAAAAAAGTCTGTATATCATGCTGGGCATTCAAAGTCGGACACTTCGATTTACCCGGAATTTTCATATGATATGGACTTCAAAGTCGGACACTTCGATTTACCCGGAATTTTCATAAAAAAAAAACAAATGATGGCTGGGAACAAGCTTTAACGTATCACTACTTTCACTAGCAACATGATAATTAGTTTAATTAGTATGTTTCTACAATACTGAAACTAAAAACTTTTGAACCTAGAAAAAATGCAATTTCTTACATGAATCAGGGTGAAAGTATCAGAAAACTTAGTGAAATCACCAATATAAGCAAATCTACAATCCACGATATAATCAAACGATATTAAAATGAGAGTAGAATTACTAATACAAATTTAAATAATGAATCAAAACTCAAAATGAGGTATAAAGAAGGCAGACATATTATACGATAAATTCGATCTAGGCCTTTCCTGACCTCTGTTGAATCAAAAACCAGCATTAAAAATATTCGGGATATTGATGTAGATTCTTCAACAAATCTGGCGTTATTTAAGAAAGCACAATTTGTTAAGTAGAGTGCCATTAAAAGCACCAGTTATATCAGAAAAGAACAGAGTGCTTCGTTTCGATTTCTCCATAAAGTATATCATTAAATATATAGAATATTGGTCGAAGGTAGACATGTTTGTGCTTGTACCAACGAAATATTTGGTATTTTGATAAGTGCTATCATTGTTTTTGGCAGGATTTTGAGTCATAGACGAAAAAATCAATCGATCAGGATCTGATGACTGCAGCTACATGTAAAGAAAAACTAGTGAAGTATATTATTAAAAATCACCATCAAAACCGTAATACATAGTAAAGGATCCATCATGTTATGGGGTTATATGGCATCGAAAGGCGTTGTATAAATGTATATTGTGCGTGGAAACGAGGATGCCACGTATTACATCAACACATTAAAATCAAATGTTCAATCAAGTATTGAACAATTGGGAATAGCAAATGATTCTGCGTTCTACCAGGACAATGATCTGAAGCATGAGACATGGGTGACTGAAATGTGGTTGTTTTATAATTGCCCATCAGTGTTAAGAACTCTCCCAAAGTAAAAAAATCACAACTTAATAGAATATGTTTGGTACAAACTTAAAAAAAAGGTTGCAAAACACAAACCTTCCTATTTAAAAAGATTGGAAGAAACATTGAACGAGGAATTGCGAAAAAATATTAAAATCTTTGTTTAAAATTGGTCCAAAGCATGCCCAACAGATTGCAGGGTGTAATAGATGCCAAACGAAATGCTACTAAATATTAAAAATGTTTTTATTCAAAACATTGTATGGTGTCCGACTTTGAATGCCCAGCGCGTTATAAAGACTTTTATCATTTGATCCCCACAACTTTCGAAAAAAAGAACATTTTTGATACTTTTTTTGCATGTTCGTGAAGAAGAGAAGTAGAAGAAGCCAACTGCAAAGTTTTCGAATCGTTTTATAATTCTAGACCACTGGTAAAAGCGTCACGAAGTAGGAAAATCGTCTGAATTTCAAGTGTCCGATTTTGACTACCCACCACTGTATGTTTAGGTCCTTCAAACGTGAAGAATTTTCTTTATCATGCTGACAGTAGTCACCAGATGACTTAACTTTTTAATATGTTTTTTTTATAATTTGAAAAAAAATCAAATTTGAAGAAGAAAACTCTGAAATGAGATTGAGAAAAGCTATTTATATTTATGTGAAGATTTTGGAAGTACATTATATTTATTTATTTTACATTCTTTTTTCCATTCTTTTAGGTAAGTTTTTTGAGGCAATCATCAAATTATAAACATCATACAAGTTCCCAATTAAAAAAAATAAGAAGTTCTAACATGATAATGCAAACATTTTGGATAATTTCAAATCAAAATCTGCAATCATTTGTCTTCAGATTTAAAGTTTATAAGTTATTTAGAATTGAAAAGTATCTGATTAAATTGTATGAACAAAAACGATTTTTACTGTTAATAAACCTTTACAATCATCGGTAACAATTGACATTGTGATAAGTAGATCCTGAATATTGTCAGGCATACAGTGAAGCTTAAGAAATTCATTGCAAATGAATTATAGGAATGAATTTCCTTGACAGATGAATGAACACAGGCAAATAACAAGTCAAATTGATATCAAAGAACGACCGCAATTAAAGATTTTTAAACATCAAAAGCAGTGTATTAAATAATAACTAATTATTCAGTTTAAATGAAATAGAATGCAATGAGCGATCACAACTACATTTTCTATTGCACCGGCAGCAAGACAATTGCAATGAAACCTCATAGTCCTTACATAATTCTTGGCATAGCAATTCCTTCTAGGAACGCCACATTTGATCCCCTTTCGAGCACATTTTGCTCTAACAAAACCGTACACCGTAACCCAGCATCGTTGATTTATGATCGTGCAGCTAGTGCACCGCAGTGGGAGGTCTCCGTTCAAAGCGTCCCGACCGGCGTCACATCGGTTTAGCTTCCCGGTGAAATGAAAGCACAGAACCGCATGTCTTTTAGCAGCCAAAGGTCTCAAATTAGTTGACCAAACAAACGCAAAACCCATCCAGAGGGCTTCCCACCAGAAGGTTTGCCGGACCGGCGGCACTACCGTTGAAATGAGATCGCTCTTCGGCGAAATCGTATCGTGGTGTGGGTGTAGGTGCGTGGGAGTGAAGGGGAAACGTATGTAAAACGATGTTCAACATTATGCACTTTTAATGAATAATTGACAGTGACAAGTGCTTGCACGTGCAACCTTAGCTCTCCGGAGTAGCAGCGTTATGCAAGGTACGGTAATGGTTTGGTATGGTTTACGAGATGTTACTCATTCAAACTGGTGTGAGTGTGTTTAAATTTGGTACGTTTCTTGATGGTTTGTTTAGAGACAAAATTGAGCTGATTTTGCTGTAAAAACAAAGCATTGTGCGTTCATTTAAAGCTATTACTCTTAAATCTTCACACCATCTCATTTCACCAATTCATCAATTCGGGTGGGAATGAAAGCGAGATTTTGCAAACAAAGATAATTAAAATAAAACACTTTACCAGAAAACGAAACCACTTTAGGAAAACGAACCTCACTCACCAGCATCACCAGTAGCAAGTAGTGCGAGAAAAAAAAGTGAAAAGTGGCACTCGAAAGCGAAACCGGGAAGCGATTCCAACAACCGGTACGCGATACCGTTACCCAATTCCTTTTCGGACCGGTAGCTGTCCCCCTATTTGCATGACAATATTATGTTCAAATGGTTCACCACCAGGAAACGACGCTTGCAATCTCACCCTAGGTTGCAATACTTCCAAAAGATGTCATCATTACAGTACAATCACTATCCGCTTAGCCGACTCGTACACGAAATGGAAATGATTAACGATTCTGTGGCGCAGGAATTTGTGGAGCTGTTTAAATACGTGTAATCCATCGCTTTCCGATAATCACCACATGTCCGCAGGACAGGTTTACTCAGCGGTGTACCCGATTAAACAGTTCCTCGCCTTGCCGGGCGCTTAAATCTTTTGATCCGATTAGCGAATGCAATCACGCGGGCTAATCGTTTGCGTTACAATGCAGTTTAGGGGGTTGGTCGTTTTGTAGCCGTTGGTTCGTAGTGGCAAACGATTACAGGAAGGTAAAATACTGCTTGGTTCAGGAGGCTAGCACGGCAGGGCCTGATTAGCAGTGGTTTATTTTACCATAAGCTGGTTAGGCTCTTAAGCGCGAGATGGAAAAGTGCAGGGAAAAGCAATTACAAGCGTGCCAGGAAAGGCAAGTTACGCAAGTTCATTGCGAGAAGTAATTTCTGGAGACGTAGAAAGCAAAATAATATAATTCAAAGCGCAAATAAATTGTAATAATTAACAAACAAGCTGTTAGAACACGGTGCAAACATATTATTCAACACGATCTTTCAACTATCTTCATTATCCAATAATAAATCAACCGTGTATCGATCAGTAATCCTCAAAAAAAAGCCTAATTAATTCTTTATGAAATATCTTAATTTCTTCCCAATTACGTTTAACCCTTAACGTTCCACACTAACCGCAAGCAGATAAAATAAACACGTAAGTTAGGTTTGTGTCGTAATACAACCTTTTTTCTGCTTCTACTTCTGCCTTCCTACACATTTACACAAACGAAAGGGAATTTTGCTCCCGTTCAGCCGACACGGTGAAGATATAATTGGGTTCAGGTTTTTGAGGAAATTTTTCAACCATCTCCCACCGCATACCGACTGCTGCTGCTGGTGCTGTCACGCAACCACCCACATCGAACCGCTGCAACACTCGCAACGGATCGCATGCATGGCCAGGACTAATTAGCAGCGTCGTAAAACGGTGCGCACTTTTTCGGCCTGCCCGGGTAGGTTACCATCAATAGGCCACAATGACGAGTGCACGCATGCACAACGAAACCGGGCCCGGTAACCGATCCGATTCCGTCGCATCGGTCGACCCGGGTCCGCATTTCGGATGCATTACAATCGATGCCGGCTGCGCGATTATGTGGATCAGCGAGAGTGCATCGGCGGGCACATAATCGTTGCACGTGCATGGCGTCTCATCGGTGGCTTTAATGGTTCAACATTTAAGTGTCGGGTCGTGGCAGTAGTTTTTTTTTCCCCGGTACGGTTGCCGAATGGTTATACTCACGGTTGTTTGTTGGATATGTTCAGGGGATTTTAGAAACGGGAAGATCTAAAGCATAAATGTCGTGCCGTTTTAATCGCCCGTTGCAGCATCATGCAATACTATGAGCATGATGGTAAAGGCACAAACAAGTATTCTTAAAAGGGATACTTTTTAATGGTAGTCATACAATTATGACACGCTTGTAAAAAGTAGCACAGCCATTAAAGCGTGTAATAAAATGTAAATTTATGATCAAATGAGGTCAATTTGTTTGAAGTTAAGCTTTTAAAAGCATTTTTGAAAAGTATGTTTTATTATTGGGACAGGAAAAGTTCTGCAAAAACGGTTGCATATATCATTTTACATATTCAAAAATATGTCTTAATAATATATAACATGAATTAAAACACAATAAATTATTAGATAATAAAACGATAAACAAACTAATAAATAATTAATAATAAATAATAATTAAATGTATATTTTAAAATAATAATTTCGATAACTCATCCCACACTCTGACAAAACATTGTTCAGCACTGCGTCCGAGCTCCAGCTATTGGTGTCGCATGTTTATATTTCATAAAATTACTCAAAAATACTAAATGTGTTTCCCACGGTCCAATGCGTCAGAAGTAGTGATGGGCGCTCAGAATCGGAACTAGCTGGTTCCGATTCCATAGCTGGAACCGGATCCGGAACCGATTCCGGAT
>KZ061764.1:215689-242664 GCA_002091835.1 Anopheles maculatus
GGCCAACCGTCGGGTGCGAGTGAAGCAGAAGAAAGTGCAACCCCGAACGTTGGTCCGAGCTGCACGTTCCAAGCTGCTGTGGCCGAGAAGAAGTCATTAGACAGGCAGGGTGCATAACGCTCGAGCTTTACTGCAACTCCGTTTCGCCCCGTTGATGGAGTTCCTAACTTTGTTGTAAGTGTAAGCTCTCATGCTACGTTTCTCTCCCCTGGTTTTTTATTTTCAAATGAAGACATGATTTGTGGGACATCGATCAACTGGTTCCTGATCAAGCGATTAGGCGATCCGACGGGCGATAGCATCCGTTGCGGGTAAAGGAGTGCGATAGCTAAGATAGGCTGGCAGAAAATTCGCACAAACACACACGCTGCAGGATTTATTACTTTCCTCATTTACATAACACCGTGTGTATGTGTGTTCGAAAAAACGATAAGAGAAAATAGGAAGTATGTTGCAGCAGGTTCGTGCTTCACATGCTTTATGCGTATCACAAAACTCTGGCTGGATGTGAAAAATGTTAGGAAACAAATTGGAAAAGCATAATAGATTTCGCATCATTGGTTTTGAGGTTGTATAATTTGTGTTTTAATTAATTAAGCTCTCGTAAGCAAAAATCAATGACAAATATCTCCATTTTCTTGTGCTGTATAATAATGCTTGGTAGTTACTTGGTTTTAAGCTCATCTGAATCATAACAATGTTTGACTAAAAAATAATTTTCCAAATTACGATAATAGGATTTTTTTGGTGAAACGCTTACTCACCAAACCAAACAGTGTGTAACAAGCCTTTAATGATCAATTCAAAACAATCAACCAACCCAAACACGTCCGTGCGTGTGTGACTCAACCAGTACGAGATCACATTTACTCAGCTGTACAAGTGTGTAAGCCAGAACTTCTTTACCCATATGGTTGATAAACGGACGCCGTTATCAATAGAACTCTCTTAGCAAAGCGAGCAAGTGAGTTAGTTCTGTTCGCGAATTCGTATGCGCAAGACGTCTGGCACAATGTGCGAAAGAATTTACCGCTAGTAGAACGTGAAGTTTAAGTAATCTGTTAAGTGTTTTAATCATAAAAATCGAGAACGCTTCAACCACTCATCGCACAGCTGGCAATACTTTCTACTGTGTCAAATGATGATCTCGTTAATGATCTTAGCTAGTGTATGCACGGTAAAAGGGTTCAACCTATCACCGGACGCTAACTATGTGTTCAATCATCCAACTCTTAAAACGTTTATACGGCCATCACGTAGCTCTTTTTTTGGATTCTCTGTTAACCTTCGCACTACTGGGTGAGTCTACTGTTGAGATGAGTAACACTTTCTTCCCGGAAAACTACGATCTTGTCTGCTTGACAGTGCGTGATACAACAAAATTGTGCATATCGTTAGGCCGGTCATTGCGCCTGTCAATGCGAGACGTAGCGATAAACTCTGCCTTGCTAGCAATGTTCTGCTATGACACGCAGCTTTGCACAAGAAGAGTAACTATCTTTAGAACAATGAGTAGATGGGTATAGCAATTTTACACCAAATTCAGGCGTACTTTGTCAGATGATTCATTATACGTTGTAAATTATCTCAAGTAAATTCAATCACCTTTAGAACATCTCAACAACAAGTAAAACTCATATAACTTCATATTAATCATGCATTATGCGCATGATGTTGATCTTGGCTTGTGAGGACCTTAGATCGATCGATAAGCGACTTCCATGAACCATACAGTAATTTAACTCTAACATTCTAGGAGGCCGAACATTAGCAGCTTTATAGTATCTTCCTAAAAAACTATAATCAACTGCTTTATTAGCTATGCATTCCAACCATACAATATCTTACTACAATATCGACCTTCGCAATCATCCCTTACAGCGTGATGGTCGGAGCGCCCCGTGCGCAGTCTGATCTAGAGTATCAGCGAAACATCAACGAAACTGGTGCCGTTTACAAATGCGGCTTTGAGAACCCTTTGTCCTGTGTTCCGTTCCGTCTCGATCGGCAGGGTAACTCCAACTATGAGGATTACTACGCAAGCGATCCCGAGATTCGATCGGAACTTAAAGAACACCAGCAGCTCGGAGCAACGGTGGACGGGCTGGGCTCCACGGACGCGTGGTTTATCGCCTGTGCCCCGCAACTTAAGGGCAACCTAGGCTTTATGTATCTCTTGCACGGCATCTGCTACCTAACGGAGGGTGTGGCCGATATGGATAAGCCAAACAATTTGCACAAAATAAAGCCACTGCGCTTTAAAGGTAGCTAACAGTATGGGACATTCTTTTTTGAGAGCTGTCACTTCAAACAATTGTACTCTATTTAGGACAGCAGCAAACATATGACAAGAGCTACAACTATATGTATGGTGAGCAAGGCTTCAGTTTACACGTGACCGATGATGGAGATGAGATACTCATCGGAGCACCCGGTGTGATGTTTTGGCGTGGCACCGTTCTACGCTACCGTCAGCGGACTGGGCGAGCAAACAGTGACCTACAGAATGTATATTTGGAGCGTAGCTATAGTCGCGGCGTAACACACGAATCCGTTGTGCCGAACCCGTTGTACACTGCCATACCGCCATCTTCCTACTTCGGGTACGCCGTCAGCTCGGCCCGGTTTTTAGGCACACAAAAAGTCCTGTACGTGGCAAGCGCTCCGCAGGCCCGCAACCAACACGGAGAAGTGATTATTTTCGACTACGCGGACAATCGGACTGTGCGGGAGTCGGTGATCGTTCGATATCGGACATTCAGCGGACAGCAGTTTGGCGAGTACTTTGGATACGCGCTGCTGACGGAAGATTTTAACAGTGATGGTTTACCGGATCTTGCTATCAGTGCTCCGATGCATAGTCGTGCAATGGAGCATGATAATGGAGCAGTGTATGTAATGTTGAATGCTGGCGAGCTGAAGTTCGATCTTCAGTGCAAATTGATGAGCACGTACGAGCTGGGTGGAAGGTTTGGTACGAGTTTGGGAAAAATTGGAGATCTTAATAGAGATGGATATGGAGGTAAGTGAATTGGGACTCTTTATAACGTCAGGATAAGTGCATCCATATATTCCCTCACAGACATTGCGATCGGTGCTCCGTTTGAGGACGATGGAGCCGTATATATCTTTCTTGGTTCAGCAAATGGAATACAAACACGGCCAAGTCAGCGATTGGTTCCATCCTCTACTCAACTACAAAAACTGTCGAGACAGCCACACATGTTTGGACACGCACTATCGCGTGGTGTAGACATCGATGGTAATGGGTACGCTGATCTAGCTGTAGGAGCTCCAAACGGAGAGACAGTGTACGTATTCCGCTCCTATCCTGTGATTCGGATCGAGGCAAGAATTAATTCTACCAGGCGAGAGCTTCCCGCTGAAGGTGGTGTCTTCCAAATAGCTGTCTGCTGGTCAACAGACTACCCGGCAGGTGTTCCGTTCCCCATCGTTCTACAGTACACACTGGACGTAGACGGCCAGATGCAACGAGCTACGATCAGTAACCGAAGAAATCCAGACACGAACTTCGAGCAGATAACCATCGGAAATGTTACCTTGTGTGTGGAGTACAACATCGTAGTTAAAGCATCACCAATCACACTCTACAAGCCGATCATAATTGAGGTCGAATTTGGACTAGCCCCATCTGCTACACCACCCAAAACTGGAACCCGTTTTTGTGAGCACTGTGCGGTTGTTGATCCACAGGACTCTACCCACGTTCAAGAACGAATCCCGTTCAAAACTGGCTGCCGGAAGGAAATTTGTATAACGGACCTCAAGCTTACAAACCTCCGGTGGGTTGATGTACCCATGCTGTACATTGTTGGCAGCTCGAAAACAGTGACGCTAGAGGTGAACATTGAAAATGCGGGTGAAAACGCATATCTTCCTCAGCTAAACATTACGACATCGTCACTGCTTCGATTGGGTTCGTCGTCGAATCCTTCACCTGAGTGCGAACAATCACAGCCAGCAGGAGATCAGATCAGCTTCATTTGTAGCTTAAATAATGGTCTTCCATTGAAAAGCTTGGCAAAGATTAAATACTTTCTTACGTTTGATGTCACCCAAGTGCAGGCGTTTGTTGGCTTCGTCGATGTTAATATGCAAGCTTTAACGACCAGCAAAGAACAATGGCTAAATGATAACGCGGCAGAGGCGAAGTTGTTTGTGCACGAGTTCAGCGACATCGATATCGTGAGGTAAGAGATTCTGGTAGTCTCTCAACTGTTTCGAGTTCTAATCTTGTCACTATTCTTGTTTTGTTATTTCTCAGCAAAACATCCCCGCAGGAAGCTAATCTCGATACAGAGACAAAGTTTCTCAACGTAACTCAGCTCGTTAAATTGCACAACAACGGACCAAGTCCATTAAACGGTTCAATGTTGCTTGTGGACGTCCCGCTTAGCTTCACACCAATGCTTGCTGGTGATCAAACTCGCTGTCAAATAATAAGTCTTGCTGATGTGCAGGTACGCAGCAGCTTTAACGATACACCGTTGGCAGTTAACTGGTTTCAACCATCCTCGGAACCGGGTTTACTTAAACAAACGTACGACTTTTATGAGAAGCAACCGATTGAACCGTCGTCTACTCGTAAGATCGATCGTTATGATCCAGAGGCATATTATCATGACACTCATAAAACTGAAAACATAACACTATTTGATAAGAACGGTTGGCAGGACAACGGTGCACGCCAGAAACGATCCAACCTTTGGCTGCAACCAATCTGGCACAATTTGAGTGCCATCAAACTAGACGAATTGCCACCTCTAAGGACGGTTTACTTTCGCTGTGCACAAAACACTTCCAACGTCGATTGTTTACAGCTGCAAATACAGTTGCCCCCTTTCGCTGCGATCAACAAACCCATCGTTGTAGAGGTGCAGTACCGACTGAACCTGAACGCAATCGAAGCGTGTCTGCAGGAGCAGCAGGATATTTTTGTGGTGCAGCTGCTTAGTGATCTACAGAAGCCGTTGGATGAGGCTATGGAAACGTTCCGAATAGCGCGTAACAATCCGTACACGATCGTCTATCGGGACGTGAGCGTACGTACACCGATATGGATCTATGTGACCTCGTCATTAGGTGGACTGGTGCTGTTGGCTGCCATAACCTTCACTATGTATCGGATGGGATTCTTCGAGCGTCACATGAAGCGTGAGATGCAGAGAATAGGTCGTGAGGTATGTTCCGTACATTGCTACTTTTTGTAGCTGTTGAGCGTAAATTAATGTGCTAAATCGTTGTCTTTTTTCTTCTATAGAGTATCGCTTCAAACAGTCTAGCTGATCAAGAATCCGTCGAGGAAGAGGTGTCTGAGATATAGTCTGAAAATATTTGTTTAAATACGCAAATTGGCGCAAACAGAGCAGCAGTAGCGGAAATGCTCCAAAAAATAGTATCGAAGCAACTGATCATGCTGGCTACATATGATGATTTTTTAATTCTTTTCTCAATTGTCCATTCCATACAAAAGTATAATAAAAGATCACGCGAAAACATACTCATAATTTTCATTCAACTGAATTTATTCAAAAACATTCCTGTACCTATCGGATCCGGTTCGTTTCCTAGTGCGTCCTTCGATTTGCAACAGTTCCCGTCATATATCTTAAACCACTAAAACGTAAAGAAAACATGTCGGCGGTTCTTACTGCAGTTCACACTACCCAACCTTCTCCGGAAGTGGAATCTGAAGGCTGAAACAACGCAACAATGCCAATGGCTGTAATAAAAAAAATAACACAAACTTTCTTTATAACAGCTTTACACATTCTCGCTTTCGTACGCCGCGTAAGTGCATTTGCATTGTAAATGTTTTCACTCCTATTCAGTACAACCCATTTATTGTGTTAACGACCCCTTTAACGCTTTTACTGCTGCGTCGCTTGATTTTCTTCTTTCTTTTAATAATATTCATATTGTTATGCATTTTCAACAAACCCTAACCTCCCACCGCCATATCGTCTTACGCCATTCCAGCAGTATGTATCTCATTTATTCAAACTGCTATTTTACGGCATTATTGTTTCAACACACAACTAACAACTCACTGTTCCGTTGGCCCGCACGATACTGACCCGGATTTGTTCCGATTGCTAGGCTGCATCGTGTCTCCATTTCTTCACCTCCTGCTCTCCTTGCTCTCTGTCTGTTATACTGATTCAATTCAATAATATTGTCATATTTTAGTACAACACATGTGGGGGATCGTGGATCTACAACATACATCGTGTTTTATCGCAACAGGATCCATTTGGGATTTAGGTTTTGAAGCTCGTCCGATTCTGCTGTATGATCGTCAGCATTCCATTTCGAGCATCACAATTGAGTTGCTTCATAAGCTATACGATACGTGTGTGCGTGTCTGCCGAACTCATTACAACCGTACACAAGGATAATAGTAAGCTTGAACTTGCTCGGGAAAATAAAATTACTTCCGCAAACGAATATTACAGTAATTTCACTAAAATACTAAAAAGATTAAACCTAACTTAAAGCTTGCTTTTAGGCGACCTATTTAAAATGTGTTAAAAATGATTGTTTCCAACAGGTTCATTCCCAGTTACTGCAACAGATCAAACCGTTGCTGTGAGCACCAATAATAGTTTTGTTAAACTTAAAGTACAACTTCTAATCCTTCCTTTCGCTAAGCATTATGGATTGTGGCAGTTCCGTGTCGGCGTGTTTCACGCCCTCCGTTTAAGATTAAGCACCATGCCTCTTCGGACAATACACACAATAAGAACAACATGTCTTACCGGATACGCACAGCTTCGAAACGCACCTTTCGGTCGCCCTAACGGTGCCCTTACTGTATGTTCGATTGGATTGTGAGCTTCGTGGTGAAGTTGAGGTTTAAAAGGTGCACAAACTATAGGCCTAACTTTAGGTTCCGCTGTGTAACTGTAGAGAAAATAAATCTATTAGGTTCTTCGCCCATCAGGTTCTTCTTGTAGGATACACGGTCAGGCCGTTCTTACGAAAAAGTAAACTATCTTCTGCTTAACGATCACGACAAATGTGAAAGATGTGATACACGCTTCAGTGGGAATTTCATCAGTTGGGATCAAATCGGTTCAAATGATTGATATGCTTCTGCCTTTGCTAATGTACCGGGTGAAAATGTTACGATGAAACACTGGTTTCCCACCTCCCGACAAGCTCTAACGATTACATTCCATTTGCATGAACGTAGCCAGGGAACATCAACTTTGCATACGCAGACAGATATATGTATATGTAGACGCTCTTGTATGATTAAGTACGTGCGTACCTGCTATAAGTACATCCTTCTTACATTCCGTCCAGGGAACCGTACCCCATCACCAGTGGTATCAAGCGTATTCGAATCGTATCAGCCTGTCCCTTCGCCCGTACACGTCACCAACGCTCCCCACACCTATGCTAACGTTTACCTCTGTCGGAGGGCACAACTAAAATCAGCACATAGTTTCATTGAACGGTGGTTCGGTATCCTCATCCGTGCTGCTCTTGATGTTTGACGATAGCTTCGCTATTTCGTCCTGCACCAGGTTCGTGCTGATGCACGGAATCGGTGCACTCGTGTCCCGTTGCGGGACACCCTCCTCCGTGCTGGTGGAGCTACTTTCCTTCAACCGGCTCAGTACACTTTTTGGTCCCAGCACGCTCAAACTATCGGTGAAACGGGCCGATCGCGGTGGTTTACTCGGCACCACCATCGAACCGGACGGAACTACTGAACTACTGCCCGGAACAGCTCGCTCCAAACCTTCCGGAATCGAGCCCCCACCGCTACCATCCTTGCTGCCCCTGTCCTTGCTAGCCTTCAACAGTCCCTGTCGCATTTCTGCCGCAGTCGAGCTGCTACCGAGCGATGAGGTGCGTTTGGTCTGGAAACCGCCACGTTCACCGTCTGATGCGGCAGCCACAGCGGCAGCCGCTGCGATCGACGGTGCTGAAACCATTTCGATGACGGTGGAGTTGAGACTCGTTTCGCCGTCGATCGACATATCGTTCGTGATCGATGAGTTGTCTATGTTGAACGAACTGTTCGTCTCGTTCGAGCTTTGCTTGATGAACCGGTACGGCTGCAGCGAATACTCCGTATCGGTGCTGGAATTTTTCTGCAAACTTTCGCACGACTTCTTGTACAGCCGGCTGGCACCATCGCACACGGTGGGATTCAGGAACGAGGATTGCATGTACTGCGAGTTGCGCGGTGAGTTCTGGCTCGATAGGGAGAGGGGTGAGTTTTTCGAATCACGCAACGAGTTACGGTTCGATGCGGGCTGACGTTCGTGCTTCATGGTAAAATCCTCATGCCCTAGGCTACTGTCCGCCAGCGAGACGATGTTCGATTTGGACGGTGTTACCGGCAACTCGATGGCCGTTTCGCGCCGTAACATTTTGCGTGGTCCGTGCTCTTCCGGCTCGGTGTCGTCAAAGTACTCGTCGCTGTCCTCGAGCGAACAGCGCGTTTGGAACAACTTTTCCATCATCATGTAATCACTATCTTCGCACTCCTTTAGGTGTTGCTTTTCCATCATTGCGGCAAATTCGGGATTCGTCAGCTCGTTTACGTTCTTCGTACGATCTTCTGCAAAAGCCAAAAATTGGTAAAGTTAGAACAAGAAGCATGGCCAAGTAGTGAGCAATATATACCCCTCAGCGAACTAGTTGGTGATGCTATCATATGGCAAACACTCTCCAGTTCATCCGTAATGGAGGTGTATTCGGTATGTATCTGGAGCAGAAGATGGCGTCCCTTGGGAACGGTCCGTTGTACGGCTGCAAATAAAACCAAGAACAAGATTTTGTTATTTTCGAACCAAATCAGCTTTTGACCACCTAGTGCAACTTACGTTGATCATTGCCACTATCTGGCTCAGACTGTGTGATGCTGTGCTGCCGCTTGGAGAAGCCCAGCTGGTATAGGCTGGTCTGCGATTTGTTGATGTCAAATCCACCTCCGGATGCACTTTCCGAGTTGCGCCGACCACCAACACCTACACTTCCACTGCCCGCTTGTGCTGGTCCTGCCGGTTGACCTCCACCGGCTCCATTCGTTGGCACACTCATGGCCGGTCCACACATGGACGAGTTTCGCCGTCGTCCGCCCCGTTGCCGTAACCCTTCGTAGTTCGGTTCCATCAAGTCGTCTATCGTTTCATCCCCGACCAACGTTCTATCGTCCGCTCCTTCCAGTGGCGTCAATGTGTCCTTGCTTTCCGTGCTAGCCGTATCCTGGCGGATGTTCAAAAATGGAGGCGGTGGCGAAGGTTTGATTGTTGGCATGTCAACCGGCGACAGGGCTTTCGGGACGCTACCGACCTGGAACATTTCCGAGTCTTCCGAGCGGATCGAAAACTTACGATCCCGTTCGTGTTGTTGAGACATCTGGGAGATATTGAAAATCGAATCGAGATTATTCTGAAGAATCTCCTTCAGCCAAAATACTATACCGTACCTGATCCGGCGACCGTTCGGCCTCACTTTCTTCCAGCACCGTACGCACCTCCAGATGTTTTCCATCGTCGAAAATGTACGCATCCGGACGTACCTCCGTCAAGGATCGGTTAAACTTCTTTCGCTGCGTTGTTGGCGGTGGCAAGATGTAGCTATCACTCTCCGAGATTGTCCGTGTCCGATTATCCATTATCATACCCGCCGCAATGCCACCCGGCGGTGGCGCATTTCCACTCACATTACCGGTCGAACCTTGCGTATCGTTCATGAGCGTGTGGGCCGACATGAACCGGTGTATCACGTCCAGATGGTTCAGTATCTGCTCGGCCGACTCTTCCACCTTACGCAAACGAAACTCAATGTTCTGCACGGCCGCACTCTGGATGTTTTCCTTCTGATTGATGTCCTCTATCTTCTGCGCCATATGGTCCACCCGTTCGTCCGTATTTTTTATCCGCTCCTCCGTCGACTGCTGCAGCAGTATCTCCTGCTCGCGGAAGTAACCCTCTACGCACTCCTCCTCAAAATCGTACAACCGTTCCATGTCCTCCTTTTCGAGAAACAGCTTCAGCCCATTGTCACGCGATTCCTGCAATCCTTTCGCTTTGCGTATTGCGTACCGCAGCAGCGAATAGAAATGGCACAGCGCAATCAGTGGTGGGGGCAGTACCGGTTTCTGCTGGTACTCCATCACCACCGTGAAGCGTTGGAACATCCACACCTGATGCGAGACGGCGTTCACCTCGATGAAGATGTTGTTAAACACGGCAATCAGCAGATTGATTAGCAGAATGTTCGCTATCAACAGATACATCGACATGGCGATCGGTGTCACCCAGTGCCCTGTAACCGGACAGAAGATAGAAACGTTAACGTGCGTCCTGGGCGGTCGGTGTGTTGTTTGGTTAGTACCGCTGCAAAATGCAGGACGGAACAGTCACGCTTACCCGTTACGCATGGTGGTTGCGATGGGTCTTCACCGCACGGCGGATCAATATCGTCGGCAAACACTTCTCCGTACAACATGAAGTACGGTTGATAGTACACGTCCCGGACCAATCGCCAGCTGGCATCGTTGTTCGGAAACAGGATTGCCTGGCGGCTCACACCGAAACTCATCAACACCACCAGCAACAGCACCACGAAGTAAATCATGTTCTTCACCATCTTGCCCATCATCGTCACCAGTGGCCCTGTGGATATAGGGACATACATGAAACATGTGGGACACACAACGGGAAACGCTAAATCAATCAGGAGAGTTTACTTTACTACACCAACTAACTAATTAAACATATAGCTTGTTTCACTTTAGCTCAAATCTAGACATTTTACTAAAACCTGGATAAGAAAAACACAGCTGACGTTATCCACTAACGCACGTCAAACACATTCTGGTGTATGCAATAGTTAGATTCACGCCAAACCCTTCGACGGGGACACCTTTTACCTACCCAAATATTTGTTTACACCTAGAATGTTCAATATCCACAAATACCAGTAGATGCTATCCACGCAATATATCACCCGACCGATGTCCATCGTGTACGGCCGTAACCGCAGTGCCAACCCGATGTGGAAAAATATGATTGCGGCTGCATCGCACGGGTTCCACATGTTCCATGCCCACACGGAAAACTTGTGTCTGCCAACGGGGAAGCACGAAAATGGAGCGGAAAGAAAATGGACGGAAACACGCATTGATTAATAGTCGAACGGGTTGAAATGGGCCATGCGCCGAGCCATTTTGCATGTCGGCCCGTATCTGTGTGTGTCTGTCCTTACGATATTGCCACCGGTTCCGATGATACGATCTCGCGTATCTTCTCACAGCCCAGCGTGGTGATGTAGGAGATGGCGTAGCACTCCTGCCAGCTCGGTGTTTCCTCCATCCGTACCAGCACCGTGTACGTAAACAGGACGAGAAAAAACACGTAAGCCATCTGGGAATGGGATAATCGAAATGTAAACTGTGCGGAGAATGCCGGCCGGAGAAACCCAGCGAACAGACACTTACCGAATCGGCCCAAAACTTAGTAATGGGAGCTGTATAGAACTCGTAGAACTTTTTCTTCAACTTCAGTGGCCGCTGCTGGCGCCCGTCGCTGTCGAACATGTTGTCCTTGGTTTCCGAATCCGTCAGCGATACCTTGCAAGGGAAGTGAGGTACAGAAATGGGTGTTATATTTTTTTTTAACATTTATAGTTATTTTGTTTAAAAATCAAATCCCATCGTGCGTTATGAGAATTGGATCAACACCGTGCATTTAATTGCAAATATTAGCAGTACTGGTCAATGGTGAAATATTTTCAAATAAAAAGCTCCGATGATACAGTTTTCTTTAATGCTAATCAAACTAAATTAGTTGTCAAACTATTTTCTTATAGTACGTACATCAAATGAGGTATAAATATTTACATATGAAAACAGTTGTTAGTTAGTATTAGTCAGTTTTACCAGCAAAACTAAAGCTAATTAGTACCAGTAGTATTAGCCTAAAATAATATCGAAATAGCGTAATAATACAATTGCTGACGACATAAGCTACTATTTTAGAGATATATGGAACATGGAACAAGCAACCAATTGTAGAGAAGAAAACCTCCTATATCGTAAGCTTCGGCTATGCTAGGTGAGACTATCAAGCTACTCTACCCATCCACGTGACCATTGAGATGATGCAATTTAACAGTGAACGAAGCTACACGTGAGTAATATAAGAAACGAATATATGTAGGTAACAAAAAAAAAACAAGCGGCACAACTTTTGGCAACTAGAAAATGGAGTAAACCAACAATCAACATCGTTTCTGGTGGATTGTAAAGTGATGCGGACTAACTTTTGAGCTCAAGCATCCGGTCAGACCTACCTAAAGGGAATCGGAACGAAAAATCGGGTGTTAGGTTCAAACTTAAAATCGGCTTTTTTTCGGTTCTTTGCTTGTTTGACCAGATTTTTGTTTTTGTTTTCCGTGCTTGTTTTGTATAACACTAAAACCGTGTTTGTTGGTGTACTGACGCTACTCTATTGCTGGTTTAGTGGAGTATTTGTGGTATGAGAATGGGTTCTGTGATAAAAAATAAAATCGTTACAAAACGGGTCCCGAATCGTGACAGGCAAGCGATTGGGACCAATAAAAATAAATGTGATACAACATGAAGCTACTACACTTTATGGAAACGCAAGTGAAAACGGTTCGTGGTAGTTAAAATTAATTTCAAACATTCGATTCAAACGACTGAGTCGCTCCTATTTGGGCTCGGTCGTTTTGCCTATACACATACACACACTGTACACTGTACACATCCCTTTGGACGCATTAAAACACAACGCTTGGAATGGTTAGACGAAACAGAACACGAGCGTCCAGGTTCACTGCACTCGGACGGTTGTATACGGTTGCTGCTCATTAAAAATCTTCCGAAACATTCACCAAATTGGAAAGACCATTTCGTACCACATTTTGTCAATGCATTTACATAAGCGATAACACATCTTCTATCGAAGTCGGTAAAGGGGCGATTTGGGAGTAGTTAAGAGAGAGAGTTAGATAGTTTTGGTCAGTTGTAAAAGAGGAGATACATTTGCAGGATCGCAGCAAGGGGACAGATAAAGCAAAAGAATAAATTTATTCACACAAACACGTACGAAACATTGACAGAGTTTGGGTTTATTTCGATGGAGGCATTTGTTACACATCTTCAACTAGAGTGTTGAAATGTTAGCATGGAAACAGTGTGAGAAAAATATAGGGAACAAAAAATACCGAATATAAACAAAACATCTGCTAAACAAAAACACTCAAATGACTGTGAGCGTGTTAACTGTTTGATTTTGATTTCTAGCTGGTGTTAGTCTGCGCGTAAGTGTATGATCAGTGAGTGGTTTTGTGAAAGACGCCGGTAGTAACAATGCTACTTAATTAACTGTTTTATCATGTTTTTTTTATTATCATCTCCATTGTGCTACTGTTCGTCATGTGTGCTGCAGAATGTTTGTGTGCTCGCTTGTGTTAGTATGAGCGGACAAATGGTGACAGTAAACGGTGTCATTAAAACGAGGAAAAGGAAAACATTTTCAATCAATGCTGATTGAGCATATTAAATCCCACCCAGAAAAAAAAAACAACAAAAAACAGGAATTAAAAACATAAAACAACGTTTTTTGTATTAGCACACTCTTGGGTGGGAGTTGAGATCTGATGCCGCTGTATCGCTTTGCACTAGCGGGAAGGTTAGACAAAACCAAAAATGAAAACGAAAGAAAAATAAAAACCACTACACAGTCGACAAAACAGTATAGTATACTTAGGTACGCGCGGACACGCGGCACAGACAACACTTACTTTTCCATTTTCCTGCACTTTGGTATCTTTCATTGAGTACGTATCGGACAGAAGCGCCTAGGATGAGAATACAGCAGCATGAAAGGACATTCGGAACACGGTACACAATTCGGACGTTAAATGAAACAAAACAATACCCAGACGGCGGATGGTTTGCTTCACACCAACGAACCCCCCCAATGGGAGGTTTAATGGGTGAATGGGAAAGTATAACAAAAGACATACATTTGTACACTAATTTGAGGATTAAGATGTGGCTTAGAAAAAGAGAGATGGAGAGAGGGAGAGAGATAGAGGTAGAGAGATATAAAGACAAAGCATGGGATATGAACGATAACGTTGGACGAAAGGTGGACGAAACAGTGAACAGGGATCGAAAGGACGAGTGCACATGTTAGTTGATTAAACGAGAAGATTATACAACAAATGCCAATCATTCGTTGCGGTCACTAATTCAATCAGTAAAATTTGGATGTCTAATGTCTCGTATTACCCAGTCAATCGTGACACTAAATTAGTACAATTTAAATATAAAGTTATGCTAGTTCCAATAAAAAATTTAAGAACAACTTTGGTTCAATTGTACTACAACATTGGTACAAAAAACTACACCAATTCCACGTGTTATTTACTTTAATTTCTTCTCCTATACTACAAGTTTGTGCAAAGTTTACCGGAGCAGGTAGATAGATCGGTACAAGAAAGGTGATGTAAAATTAACGATAGAAGGAAGCTGGCGGAAGGAATGTACAACTACGGAATAAGAAGTATTACGGTTGCTACTACGGGTGAATACCTGCGGTGTTGGCGCTGCACTTTCGCCCGCGGATTTCGGGCTTTGCGTGGAGTTTGCAAGAGCTTTCTGCAGGGAAGTGAAACACAACACCACAAATAGGATTTTCCTCAACACGCACGTACACAAACACACACACATTTATGGGGAATATTTATACGGAGGTGGAACATGTCGGTTGAATAACACCGTGTTCCGACCGTGTTAGTATTTCGGTTTTATGTTAGTCGTACAAGTACAGTCCCGAACATTTTGCACCCATAGCACAGTTTTTTTTTTTGTATTGTTTTGTTGTGGCAATTAAGGCGAGATGAGTTAGTAGTAGGTATCAACCGTACAAACAGGATCACGCACAGAAGAGAGCAAAAGAGAGAAAGAGAGAAAGAGAGAAAGATAGATAAAATTCAGTGAAAAAATACGTGATCCTTTTTTGTTTTTTGTTTTGAAGCACGGGAGCTATATATAATGCCCAGACGGGATGGAAATCAAAGGGTTGCAGAATACGGTATAACGCGTACTGAGATGGAGAGTAAGATGTTAAAGGATTGTTTTTTTTTCTATACAAATAACCAATCACGATATAAAGAGCGTAACCTTGGCGTAGCCTGTCTACTGTGCACATACCTCCGCATCCGGGTCCTTTTTATCGCGATCCTCGTAATCGAGATATTGATTTTCCAGATGCTCCTCCTCAGTTTGTGGCATCTGTTGCAGTTCTTCCTTCGATTTGAAGTCTAGCTTTCTTATAAAAAATGGACATAACAGTCCGCATATTACCTGTTGAGTAGAGGAGAATTTCGACATTAAAGCGTATGGTCCCATCCCACCCAAAACGCCAGCGTACCTTAAGATTGGTGTTTTTTCTCGTGCGCAACCCACCCATCCACAGGTCGGCCAATATTATCTGGCTGCAGGGATGTGCCAGTATTGCCCGGTGATTCGCTGCCACCGCCAGCGAAAGACAGCTCTGGCTCGACCAGGACTGTAGCTCACACGTCAACAACCGCTGGGCACGTTCCGCATCCTGCCGGTAGCAGAAATCCAGCAGCTTCAGTCCTTTGCTCTCGAATTCCTTTGCATAGCTACGCAACTCCTCGTAGATCTCCGTGTCGAGATCATCGTCCGCTGCCTCGTGTGCCATCGCTTTGTACAGCTTGCAGGCGACGAGTGACTTTGCCAGCGCTTCCTCACCATGTGTCCACATTAGCAGTGCCATCTGCTGCCGCTTGGTCAGTACCGCCCAGATCAGCAGCTCGTTAAACGGTAACTCGAACAGTGCCATATCGGACGTTACGGGCAATAGGCCGGTAACGAGACTCATCGAGTTGATGCCGGCCGATCGCTGGAAGGTGGACGGTTTGCGGTGCGTGTTGACGTAGCTGTTCATCACCTTTGCGTAGATTGGTCGAAATTTGCGCCGCGTGTAGTACGACCGATATGCACCACCCATCAGCTTGTTGATGACCAGCCCAATGTCGTGCAGCGTGTACACGTATCCTTTCGGTATGTGTGGTCGAACGTCACGCAAAATGTACCCGAGTGTATTGGCCGGACCGTGCCTGGTGTTGTACAGCTCTTCTAACCTCGGTATCGTAAGGAACTTACGCATCGACACACCATTTTCGAGCAGCAGCTTCACAAAGTCTATGCGGTCATGCTCGAGTGCTTGCATCATCGCTTCGTCCAGTGCACCGTGGGGCCATTCCTGACCGTACACAAATATCTCCGACCGTGCGATGTCGACCCGATTCCAGGTAAGCGCCAGGCTGAGCTGCTCCGGTGGACTAAGGTGCTGTGATTTAAAAAGTGCAGTTAAAATCGTTTGGTCCAATTCCTGAGTATTGCCCTCCGGTCGGTCCTGTATGCGGAACACCGTTATCTGTCGTGATGGGAAATTAAAGGACGCTGAATATTAGCATCCTCAAGTCTGGCCATGTTTGAGCAGCATACTTACGAGATTTTTATTTTTAGTGCATTGCAGCAACTCCTGGAACAGTTGCTCCGCCTGTTCCGAGCTCACCTCGAACGTTTTCTGTATGATGCCGAGCACGTAATCGTGCATCGATTCCAGCACCGTCTGCTCTCCATTGTCCGTTGCATACCTGCAAAATTCCGGGAACCAGACCAGAATTTCGTACGTTAATATCCTTTCGGACGCGCTTCACCACTGGTCGGTACGTATGTAGATATATAAAAAGTGCATTACTTATGTACAAACGCTATTAAGTCTGCTGCCCGGCCTGACCCATCACACACTACTACCGGAACCGGTGGGTTATCGGTGACGTATTCTAGCACAGCTCTGATTGTGTTTGTACCACCTTCAATTACCAAGCATACTACGGGAGTGCTCGAATGGGTAACTAGGAAAGAAGAAGAAGAAGAAGAGAAGATCAAGAAGAGATTTCCGTGTCGGGTGAAAAGATACGCGGATGAATAGGAGAGACAGAAAGGTGAAATAGCACAGCGAGACAGTTCCAGTAGAAGGAAGCGATAAGAGAGTGGAGATTGAAAGTTGAACAGGGATGATGTTACACGAGCACAACCACAAAACCCCGGAGATGGCTGTGAAATGATACGGGGTTGTGGTGCTAGAACGACTAGAACAACGAAACATTATTCATCACAAGGGCGCACAACAACCAAGCTCGGGTCGAACGAAGGCGTTCGGCACCGAGCGTAACATACACAACAAACTTACATCCACAGACAGAAGGGACAGAGGATACAGAGAGAGAACTGATGGAAGTGGTTTGAAAATAGTACATTAAAAAGCTACAGAGAGTAGAGATAGGATAGAATGCCGGCACGTTAGCCGTCCTTCTAGAAACACTAATCAAAACTACGGAATCGGGAATCGCCGGCTGTTCTGTTTTCCTTTCCTAGTCGGCTTTAACGCACAAATCTCTAAACAAACATTGGCTCAATCGCCTAACGCGCTGTTGACTCGAGCTATGAGTAGGATGAAATCATCCCTGTTGATGATGCTTCGCATGAAGAGACACATTTTTCTTAATGAATTAAATTAGTACACCGTACCAAACGGCTGGCAGCAACAGGCAGCCTTTCGAAAGCTCTCAGGCCTCCGTCGGTATCTGTTGCTAACGAGTAACTTAATTAATCACCCACATGAAGCCAATCGAGACGGACAGGGAGATGGAGCTCGCGAATAGCGCAACTAGATTGCGCAAAGGCACAAATCTGTCCCACAACAGTTTCCCGTTCGAACGATCCAATATTCCAATGGGTGGGGAAAAATTGTATCCACTTCGGGCACGGAATTTGTTCACTGCATTCATCATCGTTAGAGAGTTACACAAGGCGGGATAAAACACTCGCTCACACACACCAGTGCTGATTTCCGGCGGACCAATTCATCATTACCGATATAGGGTTTTACCTCGCGTGGAAGCTGCTCTAATCAATCTCCTGCAGCTTGACGTTCGTTCCCTCTTTAGTGCCACGTTGCCATTCTGGTAGATCCAATTAACCTCTCATTACCGGATAACAATCTGTCCCTTGCAATTAGTGGCAAACCGTTCGGTCTTTGCCGACAAACCTCTGGGCAGGTAGTGTTCGAAGGGCACCGATTTGAATCGGGGCCAGACTTCCGCTTTTCAGTCGCAAGGCGCACCATTCACCCAAAGCCCCGGTGCGAACAATATAATACGCAATATTTCAATTTTCTATCAACGAAACCCCATGAACCTCTCTTTATCTTTAGCCTCGCTTCGTTCTAACTTTCTAGCCACCAGATCCTGAACCGACCAACGTTAGCGCTATAATGGCGCGACCCAACACAGCTCACCGCTCCGGAAGGATATACACTTATCCTGCTGACTTAATGAGCGGATTATCGGGTAACCTTTCCAGAAGAATAATAAAGTTGCGAAGCGCACAACGGACCAAAAAAAAGCTCAACAAAACAACGCCAAATCTGGCGCAGTCTTTCTGTTCCTTTCAAGCACCCGAAACCATTCTATTTCCATTCGAGTTGAAGGCAAGCGAGTATACGTGACGGGTTGCGTTTAATTCGTATATATTTTAAAATTAACCTTTCGTAAGCCCTGCTAGGACGGGGCCCACTCAGCTGCAAGGATAAGGGGCCCTTACTGATGAGACCTGTGAGACGAGCCCTTTATACGATGGTTTTGACGCATCCTTATAGGGCTTTTTCTTGCGAGAAAGAGAACACTTCGCATAAAAACAATGAAAGAGAACGTTGAGATGGATGCAGAAGGTTAATGAATTCGGTCCAACAGAACTGCCTCTCTTTCTCTCTTTCTTTATTTTCTCGATGTGGATAGTCCCCCGGGATTGAAGATGACCCAGTTAAGTTAGCTCGAGCTCTCGTCAGCATCTTCATAATCTACCTTCAGTAATTGGTGTGTCGTTAAACTTAATGCTTCACCGCTGTGTACGGCAAACACTGGCCAATCTGGCTCCATTCTAGTCCAAGGTGTACTGGTACGCATTCGTGACATCTTCCACACTGACCGCGTAAGGCCAGCGATACGTAATAAATCCATCGTCTAACGATCCTACGACATGGCAACAGGTGCTTTTAGTGTCCTCGTTTTTATAGCTTTGCGTACGCTGCGTTCGTCGAGGCCTACTCGTAATGAGTCGGTCGGACATTTGATCCTTTCTCTTCTATGTTTCCATCCCCGGCCGGAAACTTTCGGTTTAACAGTGAGAAAATGTTCTGATGTTATTTTAATTAGCGATAGCTCTAATCGGGCAGAATTTATGTAGAACACAGCACGATAAACTTTGACCGGGCCTAGTACGACGCAAACGTAAGCGCTAAAGCAATATTGTAAAATAATTCTTTGCCATGTTTTTCTGATCGTTCTCCAATAGCACGCTACTACGAGAAAATGCTCTGCTTCAACAAAACTTTACCATTCCGTAGGTAATGAATTTCCATCTCCTATTCCCGGGAGCCGGAGCTTCATTAAAAACTTTCACCCTAGGCACGAACGATACACGCTACATTACACACACTCTTTATTCCGTCGATCCAGCAGTAACAGTAGCCTCGTCCTCACAATAACGGGTAATTATAACTTACACAACGATTTAGGATTTACTACAGTTAAGGGACGGGATTGGGGACGGTAGATTTTTGCAAGCGTGACTGGGAAAACATGCATGTTGAAGAATGTTGTTGGGACACTGCTTCGCTTCGTCTACGGATAGGAACATCTACACCCATTCAAACAATCGTCGAGCAAACGTGCAACAATCGAGCAAGAGCGTCCACATGTTTGCTGGACGCTACACGAACGAGTCCTTCCCATGCTACCCCATCTAATCGAAAGCCCCACAAGAGAATCTCCAGCAACATCAACATGTTCGATGGTGGTGCTCACTACAATTGATTCGACGCGCTTAAAATGTGTTGCTTTTATTTACCTTTGTAGTGAAAATTCATTAGAGATGACAGCATCTTGTCTGTAACAGTGTCAGTTGGCGGTAGGAAAGGTTGTGTTGTAAGTTGTGTTTGATGGTAGGCCCGATACGCAAAGAAAGTAAATACAATAAATAGTGAAAATGTTACGACCCCAAGCACGGTTTCGTAAGAGTTGGTCGAGTTAATAAGACAAGTAGCAAAATAAATGAAACCAAAATCAAGTACATGACATTAAGCGTTGTGTTTTAACAGATTTCTTTTTCAAGCTGCTTTAGTCTGGTAAGCAATAAAGCTCCGATGTATAGCCCACCTGTCGCAATTGGGGGAAAGTTTCAGGGCTGTTTAGACGATCTCTTTTTTGTGCTTCCCTACGGCTAACAGACAGGCTCGTTCGCAAACGCCCTAAGACCGTTAGCCAATTTATTTGTGAAGCGTTTTGCAAATTCCGATCAATATGAGTATTGAGAACAATTTATTGCTCTTTTTAAAAGTTTCGCCACTTTGGCAAGAGCTTCAAAACTTGTGCTGCAAAGCACTTTACTAAAGCGAGAGCTTGTTTCGAGAGCTTGTATATGATTTGGCAGGGTGATTGATATTTATCGGTCAGTGACTAGCTGAGTATGCTTCTAGCTTGTTTGTAGCTCGATAATGCAGTCATTATCATTTAGTTTTCCTGTGTTGTTCAATGTCCTTGTTTGTATTAACTGTGCAAAAAATATACTTCAAGAAAAAATCTTTTTTATTCCACTTTTTAACATTAAAATCTCCAATCGTAGTTGCGAGGCAGCAAAACCGCGATATCAAACAATTCATAGTACTATTGAAACAAATTTACTTCATGGCCAGTTTTGTGGTACGCAGCCCATTACGAGTTTCACCCGAGGGCTTAAACCACGCAGAGGAAAAATTACTCCCTAAGAATGTGGTGCTATTACCATAACAACAGAAAAAATAAAAACGCTACACGATTCCTCCCATCCTGCCAACCAAAGGCTCAAAAGTTAAAAGATCCAAGCGAATGTACGCGGTTTGCGGGTATACCGTTTTGTAGAAGGCCAATAGAAAATGAACAAAACCACCGCACGAAACGCATCAGGACGGTGGTTAACCGTACCCAACGTGCAAGCCATCGGTGCCAAGACCACCGACAACATTTGCCAGCATCTACCGTCTTGCGGAACGGAAACCACGCTTCACGAAGGACGTTTACGACAGCCGCTATCCGGAAAAACCTCTTCACCCGGTCCACACATTAGCTGCCATGGAAGCTATGGCGTCAACTCGTGCCAAAGTACATGCATAGTCTCGACGATATCGGCGAACCAGGGGATAGACACACCATGGGACGGTGGTTGGTGGATTCGGAGGTTGAATGAAAATTGATCGCCATGAATATGATTACCATTTATTAGCACATTCCCGGCGCTTGGGAACGCATTTTTGCGCCCTCCCGAAAGGATTGGAAGAAGGACTTCCACAGCTACCAACGGTCCCCGTACTGGGACTTCTTAACGTTGCAGGTATGAAAAATTTCCCATAATAATGATACGCTCGTAAAGCATGATGTTGCTCCGTCGCCTAGCCGGAACTATGATACACAAAGTAGCGAGAGCCGTGTCACAAAGTGGTGTCCAACGTCACACTACGGTCGACAACAGCCCATTGCACTCCCCATCCGAGTTTGTCTGGTTACGCGCACTCGGAACAGGATATCATCTTACGACCATGACCATGATTAAGCCTTTCTCGGTAAATGCTTTACATTACAGTCACACGCTACGCTACTTCCCGAGCCATCCGGGAGATTCGAGCCGAGGAGTGGGCGTACGGTTGCACCACAAAACACACGGACCGTGATCATGAGTCACGGTTAAGTCTGGAATGGAAATGAAGACCACTTACAGGGTTGCAGCTTCTGGTTCGATATGTATTTCTCCAGCTTTCTCCGCAGGATTAGTTCCGCACCGTACCGACCCTGGGTACCGTTGTCAACCAGCAGGAAGTACGCGTGTCGGTTGTTCAGTACGGCTAGTTTTGATCTGACGATGGGAAGAAACGGTGCGCGGTATTGGGATGAAAATTAACATAAGCTGTTGGCGTTAGCCTTATACACACACAGAGAGAGAGACTACAACCAGCACCACGGTGATACGTTACCTGGGCGAGCTGATACTGTGGCAGGGTACGTCCCGGTTGTGTCCGAGTAGTTCGTGGTTACGCTCGACAATGCCCCAGGGAGCTATGCCGATGCTTACCACCCGCCCGGACCGTTGCTGGCCTTCGAGCAATAGCGCATCGCCGACCTGCTTCGTTACACCTGCGGGAATGGAAAACGATGGAAAATCTGGTTAGAATCTAGGGCACACTTTACGGAACCACCGGTTTTGAACTGGCAGCGCTTGACAAGATTCAAATATCCGTACGAAACAGAGTGTTGATTCACACGGCAGCCTCAAGCGATAGGATTGTTTTACTAGCAAGGAAGTTATAGGCTCAACAACTGCCAAACACTAATCCATCTAAACCGTGGGAAACGATTTTACATTTCATTTGACAAATCATGGTGCACATCCTTCCTGTTTCGTCTATTTGACATCGTTCTCTACTTCGAACATACCCACAATGTTTCCCCGTAGCTTGGAGCAAACCAAAAGACACAATCATTTAAAATAATGAGACGCTGCCATCCATTCGTATTGCAAAGTTTTGCGGTTTTCTACTGTACGTTCCTCTGCCGCTATTTATCAAGCATCAAGACGCGAGACGGATTGCCAAACTAGGACTTTTTCTGACGCTCTTCTTCCGAACCTTCCGACCTAATGATATTAACAGATTTTCGCTGCTTTGTGGTTTCCCATTATTACTTTTGTCGAGCTTTTCAACGTTACAAGTCTAGAGTGCTCGAGGTTTGCTGCAGAGTGATGAGATTAGCAACTTTGCTGAGCATCGTTTCTTCCAGCCTCAATTAATGTTCGCCGTATTAGGATGCGTGTAAGAAAACTGCCAACAGCAGATTTAAGTGGGCAAAGCGCATTATAAAATGGTTTTCACAGATTTCCCAGCGTGATGTTTGTGTTTTTTCTCATTCGAGTTGAGGTAGACACTAGATGTGAGGCAACTGAAGATATATAAAGTGAAAAGTAGAAACAAAATTGTAACATTACGTGATTTTAACCAATAAGAATTATAATAAGACCACTTCACGTCTTTTGCTTTCGCATAAGTCCTACACATACTCAAAGAACTAATACATCAATAGAAACTCAAACGTATAGCATCAGATATCAATCGGGAGACAAATAATGACGCTCTACAGTCGTTTGATTTTGTCGTATTTGTTTCAGGTGTAGGCGTGTTCGTGATGTAGGCGGAATCTGTTCTTGAGGTTAAATGTTCCTGAGCTTAATGAAAATTGTAACCAGAGTATTGAGCATCTTACTTGTCTTTGCAAATCTACGACTATCGATGAGGTCCCTCACATACTATCAGGAGTTTCATGCATAATGCGTTATCGTATGTAGCTGCTGTTTCGTAGTCATATAACTGTAATTTCGATTCTTTAACAATTTAGTGCAACACATTGAATTTCTTCACTGACATAGAACTGGAATCTGTCCAATCTATTTAAAATTACAAATGGAGAAATTGATAGAATAGAATCATCAAAATCCGGAGCTCTTATCTTATGCTTTAGGGGCAACTTCATGACCATGTTAAAGGTAATTTGGAGAAGATTGATAATCAAGAAGCTACATGTCCGTTCTAGAACCATGCTCACGATTAATGACTATAAAGCTAGAGATTTTTGTCCTATAATTTATAATCCTTCTTGTCATTAGGCGTACCAAGCTATTAACAATTAAGGTGGTAGTTTGCATAACGAAGTAGGGACATTTTAAGTCTTATGAAATGCTTTCATACTCGTTCATCATTTTGTCAAGCAATTAACTCTCTACTTATCAATTAGACAATCCAGTTATAAAAAAGTTAAATATTGTACAGGGGAATAAAACGAACCAAATTTTAACTCTACACTTCATGCCACATTGAATAAAAGCCGCAGGACAGCTTGATAATACGTATTCTTATGCGGCGTGGACCTTCTTCATTTCTCAAGGTGTATAAAGGTGTATCAAATTACACTGTAAACAACTCACCACATTCTTTTGTCTACAGTCACCATAAACACAATTTAAAGCCATTCGAAGCTATGCTGACAAACCTTTCTTGTGGCCCAACCATAAGTCTGTAGCTGTATCCTACTAAAAGCATTTTTACTCCGCATTCCTACGCGTCGATTATGACAGGCTGTCGCGTTGTTTGTCTAACTTCCAGCGGTCAGATTCGGAAGAATGTTTTCCCATCAACCGCGCTTACTTACCCGTGTTGGTACCGCCGGTAAATATCCATGCTCCGGTAGTTTTCGCTGCCTTCAGCAAACCTTTCCGAAGCACCTGGAAACGGAATGGGCCAAGGAAGTGAGAAATGGCGAGGGCAGATAACACGGGTACCAACGGTGCAAGAATGTTATTTCCGGCTCGCCGAACACTTACCTTTTTCAACTTTGGCTGCAGCTCGAAGTTTGCCTTTCCGCCTTGCACCGTGATGAGTAGCTTCGGCAGCTCGAGATTCCATTCGCGTGTAAACAGCTGCACCAACAGCTCCGGCCGGGTGTCGTACGACAAGCGCACGTACTGCGGGAAAATGAAAATCGTAAGCATAAGTTTTATGTGCAAACGCCTCGCATCATCAGAACATCGATCAGCAGCTTCGTTCGTGATCGACTTCGGAAAAGAGCACCTTTTCATCCCTTTCTCTTGATCGATTTTCAATCCCTCTTTCTCCTGACAGCAAAATAATGTGACGACCCGGATCTGCAAGCGTAAACTACCGCCATGAATCGAGGACTATGCGTTTAATTACATGGGTGGGAAGGTGGAGCAAATTTTCAACAGAAGCAGCAACAGCCAACAAGACGCAACTACTTCTACTGGCGTGACAAAGAGTGATTGAAAGTGACGGAATAAAACTTTCATCATTAACGTCATCTCACACCAACCAGAGCAACAAAAAAAACCTGCTCGCTCCACCGATTGAGTTTTCCAACCAGGAAGCTCGCTCTCGGCGATGCAGTACTGACGCGTCGTGGGAAAAGTTTGTGTACCGTTTCGTGTTCATTATGGAAATCGGATTTATTGGTATGCCCGCATAATTGAACCTCAAACAAATCAACAGTATGCTGTCAGTGTGCGGAATTTACATCCAGACGACAGGGCCGACAAATGAACGGTAGCGTGGTAGCGTTTTAATGGGATGAATGAATTCAATTTACGAGTTCAAATCCAAATTTAAGAGGATCATTCTGGAAGAGGCAATTCGTAAAATGTGAATGGTGTACATGCATTTAAAATTGTGAATTAGTTTATGTTGTACTATTAAATGGCTGCCTCGTATAAATAATGCATTAGGTTAGACAGTCCTTATTTTGAATTTGAAATATTGATAAAATCTCATATATTTTATACTAAATGTTTGAATAAAACTAAATTATGTATTTTACATTTCAAGATAGCATTCTTTACTGCCCGTAATTCAATAGCTTTCTTGATGAGGAAAACAACTTTATTTGAAGTATTTGTGTGGGATGCCTTTCAATCGAACAAAGCTTCAAATGGAGATTCCGATCCGTAATAAATTCTTTCGACAAACCATTATTGTGACACGTACACTTGTAGTTTCAATATCATACATCACGAAACTTTGTCTAAAGTGTGGTTGAGTGTGTGTATGTGTGTGTGTCTCCAGTCTGCTCTACCAAGATCACTTGATCCTCTATCCTAATCTTGAATCAAGAACGACTCACTTCGCCCACTTAAAGCTAATTGAACCGAAAAAAGGACCGGAACGCTCACTGCTGTGAGTAGACTGCTCACACACAAACCATCTAAATTCTTTCTTAGTGACATGTACACTTGTAGTTTCAATATCATACATCACGAAACTTTGTCTAAAGTGTGGTTGAGTGTGTGTATGTGTGTGTCCAGTCAGCTCTACCAAGATCACTTGATCCTCTATCCTAATCTTGAATCAAGAACGACTCACTTCGCCCACTTAAAGCTAATTGAACCGAAAAAAGGACCGGAACGCTCACTGCTGTGAGTAGACTGCTCACACACAAACCATCTTTTCTCCTCCGGCTCAGGCTAGATCCAACAGATTTTATATTGCTGCCCAAGCCCGGAATCCCAATGATTACTTCCAATCCTGAGCGTTGAGTTCAGTTTCGTTTCGTTCATCTGTCTCCGCAAGACACCCGCGCTCCAGTGAACCATTGCCATTCCACATTCTAGTTTAAGGTTAATCCTTCCACCGCTCCCGCAGGCACATTATTTCTCAGTTATGAAAGGCCAACAGGGTCAAATGGTGGCAGCACGGGTCTCAAGGGACAAGTGGGATACCGTCCCGTTTGATCCCGGGTGAAGAATGCTTAGCTCCTCGGGCCAAAGGGTGCCCTTACTGTGACAACGAACGAACGAACGGGGGTTAAACTGTTTCGGAAACAAACCCGAGGTCCGGAAGCACCGGCAAATAAAACGGAACGGAATGAACAAAGGAAGTCCCCGGCCCATACACACCGTCACACAATCGCTAACACAATTGAAAACTAAACGCACACCACAGAAGACGGTTGTCTCGGTTGGAAACTGTCGTAACCCTTTTTTTTTTTGGCTTTCCCGGCCCACGCTTACCTGTGCCTTCGTCGGGTGCGCTCCACCCTGAAACTCGATCGTGCCGTACGCATCGGTTGGCTGCGCTCGGGTATTTTTCGATGCCTGCCAAGTGTCTCCCGGTACGCCCGTTTCGTAGCCCGCCGCAAACTGGTGGGTGCGCCGTTCCTGACCACAGCAGCATCTGCAAAGGGCGGTGAAAGCAATCGGTTAGTTATGAGCA
>KZ061764.1:242688-309513 GCA_002091835.1 Anopheles maculatus
ACCCGGCAACCGCCGTAAACGTAATTAGCAGCCGAATTTGATCTTGAGCAGAACCGAGAGTCCCTGTTTTAGGAACCGGTTTTAAGGGGGTGGAAATTGGGACATAATTAAAAAAATTGAGTTCGACAAAATATTGCAGCATCGTTTTCGCAGATGCTGGGTAGGTTATGAAAGTGACATTACTTTTTAATAATTGTATCTGTCTTATATTACTTTTCTAATTTAAAATCTCTTAACTCTTCGAGATCACCCTAAAACTAGTGTGAAATTGTTATAAGAACTCTTCCTAATATACCGTCTTGTTGAATGCTTTGCAATTATCATGATCAGTTGTGTAAAAAGGAGGGATATTAATATTAGATGACACATCCGTCCTAGTGACGACTCAAGCTTCAAGGTAGACCATAGTTTAACAACAACCGTACTGGTTCTTGGAACTCTTTTGACCGTATGATTTACTTTGTTCGGAAGATGACTAGTGTTCGAGATGTTATTAACAGAGACTGTGTGAGGCTAGCATTTACTCAGTCATATACATCACTAAACGAAAGCATGAATATAGTGACTACTTTTATAGAAAATTTCTGTTTTTAGAGATACATTTTAGCTTTAAAATGTGTTCAAAAGATAAAGATAGCAAAAGAGCGCGCATATTAAGGCTATAGTCAACGATTATTTGCCTCTTTCTCTACCCGTGGCAACGAAGAAACAGAACTGATTTATTTTGACAGTTAAACATTTTTATCAGGTTCATCATTCATCAGTTTTTCTTTGCACTGTTTAATCACATTTTTAATTCTCAGTCTTTCCATTAGCTTTTTTTCAATTTTGTGGTAAATTAGTAATAATCCTTTTATATTTACTCCCTTATACTGACTCCGAATGTTTACGGCCTGTAAACAGATAACCTGTAAATATCAACATTAATAAATTTTCTCCTTCAACCGTAAAAAAATACAACTCACACTCCAATAAATCCAACATTCGCCAGTCTAAAAACATTCATATCCAGCGTTTATGTGAAGAAGGTATAAACAATTCACGGCATTTTCGGTGTAATCAAAACTGGGCGCCTCCATCACACCCTTCGAAAGAATCGGCTGTATTGAGCCATGCACACACACACGCACACACATACACATAAATAAAACAGAAGAAAGGAAAATTTATTTCCTACTGTCATTTCGATTCACACATCATAAAAAATACGGGAATGTCCCTTTACATCCTTGCAAGATTCGTCTTTCCGGCTCTCAAACTCACACTCACACACTTTATTTTTATTTCCTTTATTTTTGCTTTATTTTCCCCACATCCCGTACAAACACACACACCGAAACCCGGACAGACAGGCTAGGCCAGTAACAGACCGTCCGGATACTGCTAACATTCACATCCGGAAGGAAGTGAACGTGTGGTGCGTGTGTGTGTGTGTGTGCTATTTCTCCATTTCCCAAAGGCCTACGGGCCGATACGGTCGGCGCCGGTCACATCGTATCGTTTCAATTAAGGTTGCTATTTCGAGGGATTTTTCTATTATTTCACGGCCGGTATGCTGACCCGCACCGTGCAGGCCCACGGTCCCGTCTAATCCACCAGTAGTGCCCACCAACCCTGCTGCCGATACGTTCGATACTATTTTTATGGCAATGAACCCAACTCAAATGCTTTCGGCCTCATCATCATCCGGCCGCCGAGGGAAAGGACGGATGCCGGAATGCCGGAAAATCATGCTGACCGCATCAAATGTGGCACTTTTATGAGACACCTTGCCGTGGGGAAGGCCGACTACACGGGCGAAAAATATGCCATCGATCAATCGATTCCGTCGAATACAGGGGGGAAAACACCACATGAGCAGAAAATGGGTAGGAAATGGCCCCGTTCAATACCGTGAACCGTGAAGGAATGTTTCGGTGGAACTTTTCCCCTTGAGGTAGAAGCATTTATTCTACTGAATGGTTTATCAATGGCTCATCAAACCGTAACACAATCACAACAGTAGTACGATACGGTAGTTTGTTGAAACATGAGCCACAATTACTAAGGAGGTATTCCAAGAAAATTTAGCAACTTTATAGCTTACGAAAAGGGTGTCAGTTTTGAAGGAATTGTAAACAAAATTCTTAAGAACCTTCCTTGAAGTGTTCGTTCCTTCTTTATCTAGAATGAAAGCTTTATAGCATCCACAATCTTTATCGGCGAGCATGTTTGAGTGGAGTTGAGACAGTTTTATCTGACACATTTATAACGAAAGCATCGACAGCACGGCATCAGTGCGACACCGAAATCCTTCAGCTTATCACCTCAGCTAGCCTGCACATCTGGGCTAAGCTTCCCACGAGTGCTTCCCACGGAAACCCCATTCGCAAAGCCACGGAAGCCTTATTGATTACTTTCTTGACCTTCCCCGGCGAAGGTGGCGATGTTATCGAGCGCCCGTTTTTTTTTTGTATGCTCACATCCGTAAAACACTGTGGGGGAAAAAAGCACGTCATTTTTTCTCCTTTTTTGTCATTTTATCCCCATTGCTAAGCTGACGATTGCTTTAGTACAGGCAATTGAACGAGATGATGAAAAGTCACGATAGAAGCTAATGCACATTCATTTATGTTTCCGCAGCGAGAGCGCTGCTACAAAAAAAAAAACCAAGAAGAATAACAAAAAAATGGAGGACGTGGGATTAAAGGAAACGTTTCGCAAAAGGGGGCAAAAACTGTGGCTGCAACTTATCTACTGCATCGACCGAGCGGAAGGATAAAAAGCTTTTATATGCCGTCCCGAACGATCTTCGACAATCAGTGAGCGACTCACGGCACGACGGCAGAGCGAGTTAGCGACAGTGCGAGAGCAAAAAAAAAAGGCGGGCACCGTCCGCTGAACTACAAAAGGATACAAGAATAGGAAGGAAAAACACGTTCAAAGAGGGAAGAAAAAGTTTAATAAAAAAATATTGAGTAGGTGGGCTGGTGGTGTCGGCTAACTTTTTTATTACCTTCGCCATCGGTCGCATTAGCTTTCGCGCTCGCGCTGCCCTGGATGCTTGCGTCTAGGCTTCCGTTTTTCCATGCCTGAGCTTTAACTTGTGGCAAGCTGTAGCGGCGTAGTGTGTTATCATTTTTATGGGAGAAATTTTTAATGAATTTTAATAGCACTAGACACTGGCTATTGCTACGCCTAGTCGTTGCCCAGTTGCAACAGTAAAGTTTATGTTAAACGACATACCGACGTAAAGTGCAAGAAAATCACGCCACCATAAACGTGATAATAGCATAAAATATGACTCAATTTCTGCATGCAGCAGCATGCAAGAGACCAGGCCTAAAATCTTATCGAACGGTAGTCATGTTTCTACTATTCGCGTAGATTAACCACGTGTGTGTCGTTCCGAACAGCGCATCTCTCTTGTCGCATGCTAGACGGCACCTCCAGAAGAGACCTCCAGAATCCTTCAAGAGCACTCAAAAGGGGAATGATAAGAGTGTTTAAACGGTGTGTGCTTCTGCACTTAAAACTTGCAAACGCCACTCACCCATGCAACTTACATGCTAGGCAATCAACTTAAGCCCAAGCGGACACTTTACTGCAGCGGGTTTAAAATCATAATCCCTTCTTGGCTGTCTTCTATTGAGATATTACACTAGGGCGAATGAAAACCAAATCCGTCTTAAGCGGATTGTCCTGTTGAAGTCACATCTTTGTTAAAAATTATGTCAAACACAACACTTTCCTTTTGCCCGTAAAGGTTCGTTTCCTCGCGAGCTATGCTAAGGTGCACTATCTGTCTGTTATTTGTTGAGACTGGACTAAGGATTTGTAGCTTACTTGTACTCCTTCTTCATCAGCAGAAGCATCTGGAGAATGAAGTGTATTTTCTTGTTCCTTTTTGCACTCTCCACAACTATGTACCTACCCATATGGTTCGCAAAGTAGTGAATGGTGTAGCTCCATCCAGCTTTCCCTAGCACAGCCACCCATTGTGTTAGCAAATGTGTTCCACACTTCTTTGAAAAATCAACCAGATCCATTTGTCCAAAAATCCTTTTGCAGCTTTAACTTCCATCTACGATGAAAATGGAGTCCACTATGTCACACACACACTAGCACACCAAGAGCACTGGCCGGGGTACATATAATCGCACCGTAAGCACCGCGAACGTGGAGAAAATAGAAAAGTCTCTGTTATTGCTTTACCGCACTACTACTGCTGCTGGTGCTGCTGCTGCAAGTGGCGTAACTTAGCGACAGCTACCTGCCATCCAGCTATGCCACCAAGTGACACATCCATTTGACAGCAGTCGTCGCACCAGCTAAACCTGTCCACAGGGCGGACAACTATAATTACTCCTACCAAAGTGCACACGCTGTAGCGTGGAAAAATGTCAAGAAAACCGCATGCCAAGTACAACAGCAAAAAATACGCGGTAGAGCTAGAAAGTGTTCTAAACCCTCGACACCTGTGGACGAGAGAATAATGGCAAGAACACACATACCCTTTTGCTTTCAAGTTTTCGTTAAGCATGTCAACCATTTACGACACACAGCGTGTGCAGTGGGCTAAAGGCTCGGGTATACTAGAACGGTAAGAACCACTTAAAACCCATACGTTTGATAATTGAGAGACAAATATTACGTGGGCCAGAAGCAGAACGTTCGGTGCAGTTTCAACCCCTCCGAGACGGAATGTTGATGCATTAATTATTGCGACAATTAGTGCAGTTGCGCTGCGGCTAACTGCAGCGGTTGAGCAATCTTCAGTTTCAATTGTTAAGATGTAATTGAAGTCGGTAATGTGTTGATTGACAAGTATCTGTTTTGCAAAACGGGAAAATAATTGATTCGCAAGTCGGTATAGTTTCTGGTCCGTTTATCCCGGTGACAATGAACTTCACGCTTGAAGCTTTGCGAACATGAAGCGTAATCATGATAATCAATCGCGATTGATAGTTAATCATTCTGTCCAAAGAAGTGTCTCATCGTTATCCAATGATTGTTTTTATTATAAAATGAATTGTATGCGTTTTATTTTTTTAAATAGCATCCATAATTCAACTACTATAGAACGATCTACAATGTATCACTTAAGTATTCATACTTTTCCTAGAAAACCCTTACGATATTCGACAGCTATCAATATGCGTAATCTTAACATTAATAGTCATTATCATTATATTCAATTGATGCTTCATATTTTTAAAACTGTATAATAAAAAAAATCAACTGAATCAACGTTCAACAACGTTTGTAAAGTTGCAATTTGGAAAAAACAATTTCATCTAAGCCACCCAACAACAGCTGAAACAACGTTGGGATTCTCATAAAGCCTACACGGCTCATATGAAAATTTCCTAAACAAATCTACTCCTGCTTTTCATAAAGAGCGATTTATAAAAAACAAACACAAATGGTGGAAAATCCTCCAACATAATCCGAAGATACGTTGAAGGGCGTTGAGTAAAAACTTTTCTCTTTCAATTCACCGTTCTCCACGGTAAAAACCCGTCGCTTTATTTCAGTGTACCACTGTTCATCAACATGACAGTCTAACATTCCCGACAGCATCATCGGCAGTCGGCAGGGTCCTTGTTTCAAACCCAAACGATCAACAACCGTAATGTGTAAAACACACAACAGCGTATATAAAAAAAAAATCTTAAACAAAATGTAAGCCGCGGTAGAAAAACAGAACCAAAAATTCCCTCCTAAGTGAGGTAGCGTGTTGGTGGGTGAAGTTTTTATATTGCTTCTTAAGACGCACTTTAAGCAGGTTGAAAATCTTTCCCCAAAACATAACACCCCACACCATATTAAAGGTCAAACGGTATGGGAATGTCTTGCAGATTAACTGTTGTGCCACCCAGAATGGCACCGTTAACAAATATTCTGTGCTTCGCGACTCGCCGGAGTGTGTAATGCGATGAAATGAAAAGAAAAAGACATCTGCTCTGCGTGTTAGTCGCATTATCACACGTGCCAAACAAAGGCACAACAGCACTTGCGTCAAGCTTAATTGCTTTCTGCGTGTAGTGAATCGAGCCCAGCACTAAACATTCGCTTAAACCTAATGTCAACTTCGGTTAGCGTTTGAGCTCAACAACACTTGCTAACAGTTACACAAGTTAAGTACCGAACAAATATGCAATCAAAACATTGTAGCATAAGCATACGCAAAACACTATCAAACACACAAATCTTCGCTCGTATCGGTCGGAAGCTTTCACAAGTGGTCCGTGGAATCTTTTTGCCAACTTGGCGAAAACAAAACCGAAGTACAAGAAGAAAAACAGAACAAAATTTTCTCCACCGTCTCATTCCTGTGCTTCCCGTTAGCGCGCATTATCCACTCTTTTTTTTCCGGGAAATCCTGTTGATCTTTTGCCTGTCTCAAGAATGATACCCGCCAGAGAACTTTGTTCTTGGCTGTCATTTGTACCGCTTTGTTGCTGTGTTTGGCTTCTTGTGTACTGGAACATTTTCTTACCAAACAGAGTCGTTTGTTTTGGCTCTTCTTTTTTTTTGGTTTGGTTTATTTGTATCAAAACAGAGCTGAGAATTTGGTTAAAAGCTCACTTTTTCAACGTTGATTTTGACCGTCTTGGTTTGTTTCTTTATTTTGTCGGCTATTCTCACAGTTCTCCTCGACAGAGTCTTCTGCTTTTAAGGGTTACGAACGGGTTTTTGCCAAGGTGTCACGTACGTGAGAAACGAGTTGGTTGGTACGATGGCGTTTGTCTGGTCGATTGACTTGTTTGTTAAATGGGAAATGGCTGGTAGCTTTTTCTGATCACTTGATCGGATATAATTTTTAAAGAAAACAATTTTAATCGGTAATTAAAGTACTTTAACAATCATTAATAAATGAAAAAACTATAGCACAAGAATCTTTTATAACTTTAAATAATTTCAACACTCTTTACTATACTTCCTTTATATTTAAGTTTTTGCTATCTTCATAGAATGTTTTCCATCAGCCGTAAAAATAGCTCCACCTGTTGTTTTGCGTACGCATTCATTTCAATGATAATGAAGCAAAATATCATTACTACCTTTGATTTCACGTTCAAAGCAGTGCCATTTAAATATTATTACTCTACGCCCGGTTGCCACTCCATTGCCGAACAACAGAACCGCTGAGAATCCGTGAAAATGTAAAACCAATTCAATTTCTACCCTCCTCGCATATTAAAATGTTAATACAAAACGTACCTCCTTCGACTGTGGTCTAATTTCATTCTACGCAGCGTTTGTGATACAGCGTGCGAACGAATTAAAATAATCAACCAAATGGAATCGAAAATTAAGCTGCAGCTTTCCACCGTCATACGCTCCACACAAAGAAAGCAACCGAACGACTAGAATCAAGCGAAACTACTGGCCATTTAAAGCGTTTCGGGTAAACAGAACCTTCCCAAAGAGAAGACGTTAAGAATTCACCTTATTCATTAAGTGAGGTACTCCTTACATAACACACCACAAGAAATTCTCATCCTCATCGAATCATCTTTCAGCGGGAAGTGCAATCGACATCGGTGCTCACTGTTCGTTAAGTTCGAAGGAATTTCCATGGGATGGGGTTACGAATGCTTGAAACACGAAATGATGTCTGCCAAATGCAAGCATCTTAATGAATAATGGATTGTTCATTAGTCAAATTAAACAGCTGCTCGATGTAATGTAAAAAGTTTCCGCCGGAAGCAACATTTTGGCCACGAGCCAAATGGAGGAAAACGCTCCACCTCTTTGTGAAATCGAACAGCCGTGTTGAACTTTGTGTTCGATCGCACGTTTCGGTTTGCTTGTTTTTAAATCATTTTTAATTACAAGAACGATGACGGAAAATCTTTTCAGAGTTAGCTGCTTTACATTTACGCACACGTTTTCCCAAAAGCACAATCCACAAGCCACCAGGCGTCTCCATTATCCTGCCCATCGTCGAACAGTGCTTTCGGGGAGCTAAAACTTCTCTCACACCCGGGTCGAGTGCGATAAATGTTCTAAAAGGCGCACGGTAAAGCTGAAACCATCACGTAAAAGGCAAAAGCTCAGTCGAGATAATTTTCCCAAGGGACGTCTTTTAATATCGAGAGGACGCCTTTGAAACGGTCGAATAAATTTTCATCGACTCTGCCGGACTGCTGCTGATGTTGCTGCGTTGAAACCGGGCCATGTTTCAAATCATCCATCAATTTCGCAACGACTCGGCTTTCGCACGATGGACGACTGGACACAGACTCTTGCTTTAGTGTGTCAAAAAAGGCAAAATAAAAAACAGCTTCACAGTTTTTTGGAAGCATGGCATCCTATTTCAATTTTTACTCCACTGGCTCTCCCTATTCGTCTTGAGCGTATTGCACCGTCCTGACCTGACTAATGGGCAATCATTGATGGCCTCACATATTTTCCCCGGGGTGCTATTTTTCATGCCATTTATTACCGATGATAATCGTGCTGATTCAATTCGGTTCCAAAGGTAAGATAGAATATAAGGCATCGTCTGACGGTGGTTCATCGAGAAATGATTACTTTCTCCAGGGAAATAACAGTTAATTTTTTCTACTTTTTCTTTCTGCATGGTTCAATAACCTTGAGAAACTCCAGACGATTTATTTTTCAGAAAATCGTAAAATAAAACCAAGTACCTCAAACATCCAATCTTATCTGTTTTCCGAAAAGCAACATTAAAACGCAATCCAGTTTCAAACTCGGCTTTCGCACGATGGACGACTGGACACAGACTCTTGCTTTAGTGTGTCAAAAAAGGCAAAATAAAAAACAGCTTCACAGTTTTTTTTTTGGAAGCAAGACATCCTATTTCAATTTTTACTCCACTGGCTCTCTCTCTCTCACTACTCGTCTTGAGCGTATTGCACCGTCCTGACCTGACTAATGGGCAATCATTGATGGCCTCACATATTTTCCCCGGGGTGCTATTTTTCATGCCATTTATTACCGATGATAATCGTGCTGATTCAATTCGGTTCCAAAGGTAAGATAGAATATAAGGCATCGTCTGACGGTGGTTCATCGAGAAATGATTACTTTCTCCAGGGAAATAACAGTTAATTTTTTCTACTTTTTCTTTTTGCATGGTTCAATAACCTTAAGAAACTCCAGACGATTTATTTTTCAGAAAATCGTAAAATAAAACCAAGTACCTCAAACATCCAATCTTATCTGTTTTCCGAAAAGCAACATTAAAACGCAATCCAGTTTCAATCTTTATGACGCATAAACCGGACCATAATTAAAACACCAAAATTACTGTCCCTCCCTCTCCATATTTCTCGCCCAACAGCTTATTTAACCGATTGGAACAAATCCTACCAAAATGCACCTACTTCGACGCTCCCGCTGTTCACAAACATCCAGGGAAACGCTTCGCTGCCGAGTGTCCCCGCTTGTGGGTGGATTTTCCCGGCAAAAATTATCGATTTTGCAATAACCGACCTTGCCGTCGTGCCAGGTTGAGTCAGCAGTTGAGAGTGCAGACCGAGGTCACACGCTAGCTCTGGGTCACCCACAGGGTGCCCAGGCAAAAGCCAAACGCTGCTCGACGCGTAACTGGGTCAAACTCGTAAAAAACCTTGCCGCATTACTCGAACTAGCGTCAGCGTTCGTGCACTTGACTTCCGTTTTTTTTTTGGGGGGAGGATTGCTTTTGAAATGGACTGTACTTTCACGGTACGGTTCGATGAAGCGGTTTGGCAAATAAATTCTATAATTCCTGGTTGATTGCAACGATCTAATCGACAAAGTATAATAATTGTCTAGAGTTTTCACTCTATTTTTATTGGTGTTAAATCGGAACTATTTATTTTGTCATTAAAAACAAAGATAGACTAGCACGGTACCGATTCATCATTTTGTTTTCATATGAATTTAATACCAATGTTATGTCTTTCCAAAATAAAATCATTACTTTCGATATTATTTGCTTTTCTTCAAGATATTTTCAAAGTTTTATGTAACCTTATATTTATCCTATTTAGCAGTGCTTATATCGATAAGGCCTTCGATAATAAAATCGTTACATACAGATGTCTGTTAAACATTTAAACAATCATAAAGACTCAAACCAAAGCATTGCAACAACGTGATCGCTGAACACATCAGAAACTTTTAGCATTTTATAGAAAAAATAACTATAAAACATTGTCGAATAATTGTAAAATCAAGCCAACTGAAAACTATGCCTTGTTGCGATCAATTTCATATACTTCTACGGTGTTTTCTTCTTAAACTTCCATTATTTGTTTACAAATTGTTATTCGTTAATTAATTTTTTTTTCTCGGGTTAGATATCAACTAAATTATGTTTCAAAATTATACTTACATATCTTCATTTCTAGGGCTCGGTACAAATTTGATGCATTCCCGTTTTTGAAAATTTGCCTCGATCCAGCTGCGTGCGGTGCGCTACGGTAACACATCGGTCATCATTACAAACGGCGGCCAGTAGAAGACATCGAAATCGAAAGAGAAATAAAGCGAGAAAAAACTGTGTCATTAGAACAATGTATTGTGATAAGTTTTTTAATGACCCTTGGAACTTGGCTTTTGGAAGCAGGAGCCTCCATGAGAAAGAGCTACAATTTATTGTAAAATTTAATTACGAAACACACTATGGGAGAATTTATTTGTACAAGTACTATACATTTTCTATGCAGCACCTGTGAAACCTAAAAACTTTGTCGAATTAATTCAAGAAGAAAATGTGTGTGTCTGCACAACTTTTCAATTGACTGTAAAATTTAAAATAATATATCTACTCCCAAAACATTCTAGTGTATTCTAGTGCAATAAGGCAACAATATGGTAAATAGTAATCGTTTCCATGTTACTGCCTGTAGGACTCATTATTTTTCCTACACTACTGTTATCACACTATTTTCACAAGTCAACCCGATCCTACGACTGGGGAAAACTCTCACGCAAGGACAGCAGCGCCAAATTGAATCTCTTCTACAATTACTGCATGCGGCGATATACGTTGCAACCGTTTATCATCGGGATGCAGCTGCTTGCTTCGAACGTGCCTATTTACACACACTTTCAGCGGGTGCCACACAAGCGCACGGGTGCTATTCTACAACCACATTCTGCAGGACACACTCGTTAGCGATAGTAGCCTCGTGAGGTGGGCGAGATGATGGCTGTTCACCATTCGTACGTGCACCTCCCGGAAATCTGCATCATGTGAACAACCGGGCACGACCAACACCCAACCACCGGACGGACATCAGGTGATGTTTCTGCATGCGCAAATCGCATGTTTGATTCGTTTTGATGAACCTTATTCAATTACAACATAACATGCACACCACCACCCTGGGCGGTTCGCGCGCGTCCACTGAACGAGGCAGCATTCTTCCGACCTTCCAAGGTAACCGGGTCACCATTAAAAGTCCTAGGATGCGGCTGCATCTTTACGGTTCTACTGCGTGCGTTGCATTCGGCAGCAAACGTGATCTGGCGTGCGCACGAAGCTCCTTTCGGTGCCGGTTAAGTGCACTGCATAATATATGGCTTTTATTTTGCCCCACTCAAAAACCCCGTTCGGTGCTTTTCGTTAACGGTTGTGCTCGGGGTGCACCAACAAGTAGCCGAGGTGCATAAAATGCTTGCCGATATTTCGTTTGCTGCGTTGCAAAACCCGGAAGCGTACAGTGTGTAGGCAAAAACAACAGAACCTGTGTGACTACGTGATGGCGTGCTCGAAGAAGGAATCGTGCATGCTAGTGATGTGCCAAGCGTTTTTCCGATGTTTTGCTAGTTTTTCTTTGTGACATCTATCATATGCTGGGGGAGATTTTTATTTCACTTTTGATTGATGATATTCCAGTGCATAAGTGCATCTCTATGGTGATCTTGGGAGCAAACTTTCACAAGAAAATATTGTCAAATAGTTTGACTTAATGTCATAATAAATAGTACAACAAAACTGGAACTGTAAATCATGCTTTGTATCTTATGATAGCTTGGAGAAATATAAAACTAATCTTAAATACGTATCACATTTAACATGTCTTTGTATTTTTTACAATGAAATATTCTTTCAATATTATTTACTATTCTATTGGAAGTAATTGAAGAATAAAATTTCGCGTGGAAAAAAAAGGATTAGAATTTTTTAATATGAAACTAACTAATCAATTTACCTGTTGTTTCATCTAGCCAACTTACACTTCTTAGTGCCAATGTGTGAAATGGTACGTTTGTAAGCCAATGGTGGTGAAAAGACCGGTCAACAGATATTACAAAGGTAGTGCAACACTTAGGGATTGATATTGTAAATTGAGGAACATCTGTTATGGTAGCTATACATTTAAATCATGCGAAAAAATCTTAAACATTCGTAACATTACATATACACTACCTATGACAATTTTGAAAATAAATACATTAATAAACAACTACACTCTTTAATCGAAACATCAAGACGAGAAACGTAACATTTTCTAGTATTTTTTTATCATAAATGCATGCTAAAGAGCTGTTAAGCTCAATAAAAGATATTAAAAATAGGCAAAAACATGGTAAAATTTATAACAAATAATGTCACCTCACATCGCAAGCATTATTTTGAATGTTGTTTGTTAAAATAATATCATATCGTTGTGAAGAAATATTTCAATCACATCGATAGACAAATTAAAGTCTCACCCTTCTAAAGCATATCAACAAATCACACTCAATCATCAAAACAAGAGCAGACAGCACACGAAACGACATGTTTACCACGAATTACACAAATCTTATAAAGCAGCGTTAACAGCCACGATCAAACCATATTACTGGGATTATGTTTTCCAAATTGACTTCATACTCCCCACACTCGCGCGCTTAGCCGTTCCGAAAACTGCTTCCAAACAAACAGAATCCTTTAAAAAGAGCCATGTCATAATGTAGCGAAGAATGTCGAACATTTTGAACACCTCCCGTGCCCGTATAAAAAGAAATCTGACAAGAAAATGTAACGAAATTAAGTTGCCACCGGAGTGTATTTATCGTTGATTGAATCACTACCGATGTCGGGTCGAGGAAAACATCTACCTGACACGTTGTGCAACAGCAAAAGCAAAGAAAAAACTTATTCAAATTTTCCCGCACACAAACACACATCCATTCGAACAGTTAAAAACGAAAAATGCCATAATACAAACGAAGGCACAGAAGGTCGTTACTTGCTTTGCATTTTTCCATCGTTCGTTTCATCATCAACAGCCCGCTCCGCAGCCAGTGTATACAACGTTCACAATAACAATAATCGTACAATGGTTTACCCATCCAATGGTTTTGAGGTACCCGTGGGTAGGAAAACTGTTGGCGGAGGTTAAAAATAGGACGCGAAAAATACGAGCGACATTGATTGTGTTGATCCTTTTCTTTGTCAGTTGACACCTCCCGGATTTTCCCTCCTTTTTTAATCAATTTTCAATGTCCGTTTTTGAAACATCGACACCTGCAATCCTGAAGACTAGCAGCACTGAAGGATGTATGTGCCGTCATTCAAATAGATGTGCAAGGGCTTATATGTACATCTCTTGTTGCTATGTTCATTTTCATGTTTCTTACCTTTTCCAATATTAGAACTAAACTTTGGTTGGATATGAGTGTATCATGAATGTAAAAAATTTCAATCCCAACTTAGTTCATATCGGAAGAAATTTTCCCCGTCTCCTGTTAAATTGAATAATGCGCATAGCAAGTAAAACAATATGAACTTCAACTTGTTTTACCGTCTCTACAATTTTCTGTACATAATTTGCATTTTTTGCATCTTCTATTCGTACTTTGAAGTTGGTACAAACTATTTATTTAGCGAAACAGTATCCCGCATACCGTCACGAAGCAACTCTACTACTGCTGGCACGCCAATGAGAACACGAATATGCAAACAGTTCATGAAAATTAAAGTGAATATTGAATGAAATCATCTTTGCAAGCTACTCGAGAAAAAAAAACTTCACTTAAATCCACCAGTCAACCATTGCTCGAATCGGTACCGGTCGGTACCGTCCTTTGGTGTACCGTATTTTCCGTGGGTTTTACCTTTATTTTCATCCCCATGTACCCGGACCAATCTTTACCTTAACGTGGAAAACCTGGTACAGCGAGGCCACGTTCAGATCGAACGGTTCCACAATCGACGAACGCGACGAGATGGACGAGCTTTCGAAGTAAAGCGATGGTGGCGGAGGAGACGGCGACAGGGGTGGCGTTGCCGCCGGATCCGATGATTGCAATGTGCGAAGCTTTTCGCGCAACACTGGCAACAGTGACGCTTGTGTCGGGTCGTCCGTAAGGTGGTAGCTTTTCTTCAACTTTCCTTCCATTTCTTCCTACGATGTGTTGTGCAAAGGGAATGGAGCACTTTCCCGAAATTGTAACCACACGAATTGCAATCACAGCACACAGTCACACACACACACATATACACAGCTGCTCACAGAACGTTCGTCCTTGGCCGCATTTTGCTAGCCGTGGTCATGGCCCGTAAATGTCCTTTAATGCTGGGAAAAGCACTTTCTCCGATGTCCGGTGTCGATGTGTTGCAGCTGAGCGAGACGGCAAACGCAAAGTTTCCATTATTCCCGGCACCGTGACCAAACGCGATACCAATTTAGATAGGCTGCCCGATTTACGGACACACACAAACACACAAAAACCGACTTCCACACAGGACGGATACTGGCCTATGGTTTAATCTGCTATCGCTAAAGATACGGTCCAACGGGACGGTCGGATGTGTTTAACATTACCCGTCGTAATTACGACTTCATTAAGCGCACGGACGTCCTAATTTAGGAGCTGCCAAAAAGGAAATTCTTCTCCATTGAGCAGGGTATCGGAGCGAGAGCGAGAGAAAAAAGTATCAACGTGCAACGGGTGATAAGTTGGCATTGTAAGCATGAGACTAATAGTCCACTGGGTAAAATGATTTGTGTACGAATGAACATTACAGCAAAATTCGTGCTCTCTCGAATAGAAAGATATATCTATTAGCATTTCTCTACCGTATTAAATCAAGAGCAGATTGTTGCATTTACACAATAACATTTTATTAACTAATTACATCTCTACAAAAAAATTAACATCCCTGATGATAAGCAAACATTCAGAAAGACTCCTATTTATTGATATAAAATCTAATGGTTGTGAGCTGGGCACAGGTTGCATGAGTATGTGGAAGAAAACGTATACTCTTTGGAAATAGCTCACACAATGTATCAAAAGAACACCTACATACAGTGACCTACAGGACAATCAGCCATCCTGATATCCCTGTTAGTTTGGCCGAACATGGCGCTAGACTAAGAGCGATTTCAAGGATTTCTGCAGCAGACACCAAAGACCAGGAAGCAGTGCCAGATAAGAGGCATAAAGTGGGAACCGTTTTCAAGATCTAATACTTTCGATAGTTATGAAAGGTATAACCATTTAAATATGTGGAAAAAAGATTCTGAACTTTCTATTCTTCTTAAACCTTCCAAAAACTATCGTAAAATTGCGTTAAAAATCAAAGTCAACATCTGCAAAAGAGACAAAACTAGAAAGACTAGAATATCTCAACTTTAGTCGCTTACTTACTTACTTATCAGCTAGCAACAACTGCTTCGTGGTCTTGATCTGTTGTAGAAGTCCTCGATATCCCTCATGTCCCAAAGCTGTCGTCTGCTAATCTATTATCCTCACCGTTATGGCATCCATCGACGCCATTCTTTTATATGGACCGTCTAAAAAACCTTTATTGGCTGGGTCATATGGTGACATTCTCGTGACATCACCAACCTTTTGAAGCCTGGGGACACAGTAAGACATCTTATGCATATCAACATTGTTAAGAGCATTTTCAGGGTTGCGAAGATCGTTACGTCTGTACCGATTCGATACAAGGCCATTGCTTGACACAAAACTGCACCATTACCAGATAAGCCACTAGGCTACCCCATTGATATTCTGTTTCAATCAGCTGGTAATCTTACATTGAAGCGGTACATCAATTAGTAAAAAGTTAAAAGTACAAGGAATCCTAACCTTCTCGGAACTATGTGCCATTTTCGATTTCTCTCACACTACTTCATCTGCAACGTTTTCCCCCATTTTGATGAGTAATTGCTTTTCACAGTAACCATTCACACGTGTCCCATCATTTGCTCAACGCTCATTTTACATGCTATTTTGCACTGGAAAATCTCCCCACGCTACCCACTAATGACGCAAAGCATAAACTTCCCCATCTAGGAAAATAGTTCAATCAAAGCCCACGGAAAGCAAAAAAAAAACAATTTGCTGAGATAGCACGTGCGCGATGATTACTGAGATAATTTATCATCAGTCCACCGCATGGTACGGAACCCCTGCAGAGGTTGCCACTGTAAAGAGGGTTGGACGGTTGAAAGAGAAACCCACGGCGCATCCAGTCACTAGTAAACACTGCTATAATTGGGCTCTCTGTCTCTATCATTCTTTTCCGCTCTCTATCTCCCTCTCGTTCTCATCTTTCCATCCACTGCACTCGGGCGCCATCGATCTGGGAGCAACGAAACTAGTTAGCGACACTGCTGACTGCCACCAAACTCGCCCACATTTTCCGCCCCCCCCAAACACCCCGAAGGGTTGAAACGACCATTTCTGGCATTTGCTCAACTTCAGCCCTAAATACATGAAAGCGTACACGGGTGCGTTTACTTGGATACGGTAATGAACATAATTCCAGTAGCAACCATCCAGCCATGTATTTACGCACCCTCGTCTCGTACGTTGCGCTTATCATCATGCAACCTTACAACAGATTTTATCAACCCGCTGGTGGCCACCCAACAGCTTCTGCTCTTGTTTTGTGACCTTCCCTTTCATCATACGTAGCTTCGGGCTATTTGTGTTGGCTGGAAGAATATTTGCACTTGAGCGATAGCTCCGGGCGTTTAACCGATGGAGAAATCAGGGAGAAAACAAGAGAAGAAAAGCAACGTTAGAAATCATCAGTTGCTAAAGAAACGGTCACCCGGTAATGGTTGGCCCTATGGGCTCTCGTGCAAAAGTTTTCCTCCATCATGATGGCGCACTATAATTTTCCCGCTGTCACTATGTGTCCCGCTGGTCCTTCCGGAATTCAAGGCAAAGAAAAAAGAAACTTACTTGACAACGAAGGTCAATTTCGATCATCCGATCATCTTTTTTTTTCAAAACATGATACTTTAATCGCAAAGTGCTCGAATCATTATTTTTAAGCCACACGATGCACTCGATTATACCGCCGTGTCTATAGATTAGGTTGTTAATTTCTACGCTACGTTAATCGCAATTTTTTTACATTTTTCAAGAGCATTTTTTCTAAAATTTATATTTTTCGAGAACATTTTACGATTGCTCGGAAAGTATTTTTGAATAATGTGCTCGAAAACATGTGTTATGTTTTTTTTATTTGAATAAAACATAATATTCAAGCATTAGCTCATAGCTCAAAAAAAAACGTATGATCTAAAAATAATACTTTTCGAGCAGTTTTAAAATGTAGTTTTAAATAAAGTAAAGATTATTCGAAAAAAAAATCCTCGAAAAAAATTTATTTGTAATACAACATTGTACGTGCAACAATGTTGCATGAAGCTTTCTTGCAACAAAAAAAAAGTTGCATGCAACTAAGAAAATTTTTCGATCACATTTGTTTTTTACATAGAATTTTGTAGAGAACTCTATTGTTCTTTAACGAGCTCGTTTGTTTGGACATCACATTTTTCGAACATCGATATTTTTCGAGCACATTTTACAACTGCTCGAAAAGTATCCTTGCTCTGCATTCGCCCAGCAGCTTTATCATGTTGATCGGGAGCATAATCCGAACGGCAATAGCCACTGAGAGACTTAGTGGTCGTGAGTGAAATAAATACATTATCCCTGTTCTTCTACATTGTACGATAGCAGGAGAGTAACTCGATCGAAAACATCACTTTCATTAGTCGATTACATGCCTGCATGGGGTAATTTCTTCCCTTTCTATTCAAAACTATTTCAAACTTGAAGTATGTAAAAGAGAGCTTATATTGCAAAACAGTTTCAAGGCCTTTGCTCTGTTTCTCCATCTTCATTGGCACTGCACTATTGCACAAACAGGAAACATTGCAACAAAAAATTCATGCACAAACTCCAAACAAATTATTCAATCGAACAGCCTGTGCACACACACACGCAACACTAATTAACAAAACACACTCTTATAGTTTTTATGCACGCATCATCAACGAAGCTAGGAGAATTTGCACATCTCATAAGACTAAGACTGCAGCACGAAACTGAACACGTTCCTCGGAGATGGTGTTGTTGGCACTACCTTCAACCACGGCTCTGTTATCACTCGTCTTGTTCTGGGTGGCAGCCTGATAAATATTTTCTCCAGATAAAGATACAAACTCGACACCACCGGTAAGGTGTATTAGGCAGCACAATGTGTGAGCATGCTACCGGCGAATGTATTGCATATGCCTCACTCACACCATTCAACTGGTCAGGGTAGTCAAACGCATTTGATATTGCATTATTATGAACCACGCTTTGGGTAAATTTGAAATGTGCTTCCAACAGCTTCGTACCTATTAAAGATAATCAAACTTAAAACTATATCATATCTCACTCGCACAAATTACCGTTCTGTAGAACAATGAGCTCATTTCCGCCATCTAAACGCATCGCTCCGTCACTATCGAGATAATTTTCATCAAACGACGTCGTTTCGTGTTTATCTTTGGCCATTAATTCACTGCCAAATTGTTCACCGTAAGCGTTCGCAACGCACCACCCCAGTCTCAACTACCGACACTGATGCCAACCCCAACGGGGTAAACTCTTATCGAACACTCGACCACAACAACACTTTCGGTCGACGATATAATCAACACAAAAACAAACGATCGTTCGAAATTTGTTGCCCCGCTCTCGGAGAAAGTCTCTGCTCGGTCTAGACTAATACTATGAGCCACTAGCAAAACAGCTGCTACGGTGCTAATCGTTACCATTGATTAGAAATTTTAATAGATCCGCGTTGCGCTTGTGGTTGTGTGGCCCGGCGGCTCACAGCGAACGAACGAACACACTATCGCTTCCCATTTTACGATGATGCACGTGGCGTAAAGTGAGCGAGCAGCGTGCTCGTTTGTAAATAAACCCTCCCCTGTCACTGATGTTTACATTATTGGGAATAATAAATGAGTGTTTGTCCATCGATAGCAGGAGGAGAGTTGTACATGTATGACAATTTAAAAACTTTAGTTTTGAAAGATAAAACTTCTGAATTTTTTAAAAGAACATCGAAATTGACCTTATTTTTAACAACGCACACTGATACGCGTTCCACTCTGCACATGTCATTTCGCTTTATAGCAACCATGCGCTAATTGCACTTGAATCATGCCCACCATATTCCGTCACTAAATTAACACCATTGCTGCTTATAAGCTTAACGGCTTCATACTACTTCACACGCAGCTCGTACACGCCTAAACCACAGCCCAAAACGCACTTAACCACAGTTGACCACTGGCTGCTACCGCAGCCCAGACCAACAATGCACTCATATCACACTTCGGGTGCCATTGAGCTAGACACACGCAACCACGCAACCACACACACACACCACCGACCGATGCTCGGTGGTGTAGGTTTTCTGTCGATAATGATCGGCATCGTTGAGCGTGATGGACACTCAACAACAATCGGTGTAGGAGCGTGTGTTAAAATTGCTCTCCACTCGCACGATGATCATCAAAACCACAGCCAAACGCTTCGGCCAACGACATCTTTTGCCGCACCACTTTTGGGAATGCGTACCCAACACCAATGATGACAACAAAACCTTTTAATAGCGGGATCGTGCTTGTGACGCAAACAATTAACATCATTGATTGGCGTCAATAACGCCACCGGCGACATGACGGTTGCGGAGTACCGCCGAACAAGCACGTACGGCTCTTGGGTATGAATGAATGGATTGAACAATTTTTTATGCTACTAAAAAATGTGGAACCAATGGAGAACATAATATCATAAAAATACAGTATTATAACCAATTATTCATAGATTATTAAATTCTGATGTTATTGTACAACGCAAGGTCCAGTAAGTCCAGTATCTCTATATTAGTTGTATGGTAACAAAAAGATCAACAACAAAATTCCTAACATTGGTGCACTCACATTACTAAACTCCTAGAAATATAACTATTGCTTGTCTTTCATTGTTTATGAATTAAAAATGATTTTTTCCTTTAATCTGTGGTTCTAAAAATTCACATAAACAACTCTAGAACCGAGATATTGAAAAAAAAATCAGAATAATACACTTTAACTAATAAGTTCAATTAAGTCTACCGTTTTAAATACACATTAAATCTTTTACTGGCAGTCCCATGTGCATAAAAATGAAAGAAAATAACAGCCTCAGCTTGACGGAAGTGAATCACATTCCCCGACAGTAACTCGAAACACTTTCTCGCTCTCAACCGTTAGAGGATGCAAGATTTCGGTACATATACGTTGAATCGCGGATAAGAAGGTTCATGTTTCCAGCCTGCGGAAGCAACCACATTCTCAGACAACAGTCTACGACGCAACTCACCCTACTTCATTAAAATCCATAGAGTTAAACCCCTCGTAAGAACGTCACGAGAGCAATTACGCCACATCAGGTTTCTGGACGTAATATGATTTAACGAAGTTAGAGAGCGATATTGCAATAATTTCTTTAACATAATATCCACCTAATAATAACCATAACCACATTATTAACCTCATCTCAATTAAAAATACGAAAACTATTGAGAATAACGAAGAGTACATAGTAATTTCTTGATCTCGATATTCGCACGATCGCATAAATGTTTAAAACCAACAACCTCCGTCACATTGCCCGCACAGAACCGGTGTTTGGTGATTTTTGTTTTTCATTCCAACTTGCAAATTACAAACAAAATCGTGACCAACGTTTATTTCCAACCACACCAGAGCATGCCTTCAGGGTCGTAAAATTGCGGTTATAATTCACCAAAACCCTCAACCAACTACTCATCCGACTACTTAGCTGTGTACTGTGTGCAGCTAAACTGCTTCGCACACGGCGCAGTTCACCTTCCTAGAACCATCCTCCCAGCTGTAGATCTCTCCCGAAGAGGAAGTTCACAATTTATTCATATTTCACCCGCACGTCATCCGGTCGACGTCGTCATCGTCTTACACATCGTGTTCCGGTGCCAGTATTCAAAAACCTCAAAAACTTGCCCGACGCTCCTGCGGGAGCTAGGTGGATTTGTTTACCGCACATGGCTGGCAACGAAATTTGTTATTAATCTCGGACCACTCGTTTCGCTTTCAAACATTCCAGGGAATTTTGTCATTAGCTTTGGGAATCCACCACACGGTCTTGTCGTTGTTGCGACGACCACCCAGCGCCTGTCGGGAACTCGGCAAGAGATGGGAGAAGAAGTAGCGACCAAAAAAAAACCCCTCACACACATTCTCACTGGAACTGTATGCTATCAACGGGGATGCTCACTGTTTATAACTTCTCCGCCCTCTTTCCTACGGTTTCCAACCCTCGGACCCAAACTCGCCCATCAAGCGGACGTTGGTTCTGCATAATTCATTTCCATCCCAATGTAACACCATCAGGCTTTGGTGATGCTTTTTCAGCACACAATCTCACCCAAAGAATGGGAAATGGGATGGAATATGGGATGACAGAGGAGGACTCACACACACAGACACAAAAAAAAGTCATTCGTCATCTTCATTTTATCGTACGTTATTTAAATTTAGTATGAGCATAAAGTGTGGACCAAATAGAATCACAATTCACCGCCTGCCAGGTCTCGCTGAATCAATACCGGTGGGAAATTTGGGGACCACCGTCCGTTATGGTCGGATGGTAATGCAATTGCGTCCATTTGCCGAACCATTCGGGTGTCAAATATTCTGGCAATATTTATACATCATTCTGCGGTGTTTATGGTGGCCAGACTTCTTTGGTGATTTGTCGGAAGTATATTTTTTATTGATGTACAAAAACTTTAAACCTTTAAACGGTTGGAAGTTTGTAAAACAGTGGCAATGTTTGGGCTTGAAGTTCTTACTTTAAACTTTATAATAAAATGACTAAAAGAAAAGTTATAATGTTCAAGAGAAGTGATTTTCTACTACAATATTCAAACATGCAACCGGATTTTACATAAAAATGGGGTTTGAATTAAAAAGAATACAATTAACGTCCATTACAAATCAAAGTGGAATTTATAATCATAAAAGCGCATATCAATACATTTCTATATTTTGTAAACAAAGTACCTTTAAATTTGATTAGAGAAATCGTTAGAGAAAACAAAAGATACAATTAAATCGTAACACTTACCCTCGGTACGGTGATATTTATCAATCCTAAGCAGATCTTCCGCAAGCCCCATCCCAGCTTTCGTTGTGTCTGATGAGGTAGTATGGTTGTGTTTGTGTGTTTGTTTTTGTTATTCATTTTTAATGTTTGTTTTGGTTTGTTTTTTACCATTTAGCGACAACATTTTATTACATTTCACATTTTGTTGTTTATTGACAAAATTGTTTATTTGTTTGGAACCGTGTTTTATATTTTCCCCCGATTGCACAAAAGTTTTGTTTAGATGAATGTTAAAACAGTTTGTTGAATTTTAAATCAATAATTAAGACAAGTATTTTTAAAAGTGTTTTTTTTTTTTAGTTTCTCGACATGATATAGAATAAAATTGATGGATACGAGTTTAAAAGCAAAACAATCAACACGTATACAGGAAAAATAAACACAACGTACAGAGCACAAAGGGAAATACGTGGATTTAGTAAGAGGTTAAGACAAAACACGTGGACACATAGAATTCATTATTGCAAACGGGTTGTAAAATTGTGATGATTCATGTTTGAAGGGTAAAAAGGTATTGTTTTTTTTAAGGTATAGCGTGTGACAGCATAGAAGAAGTTAGTAGACAAAAACAGCACGAAAGGAGTAAGAGATAGGAGAGAGAGAGAGAAAGAGAAAAAACGAGTGGTTAGAAAATGTAGTAAACGGAAAAGCGAGTGTGCCAGATGTGAAACGTAGTAACGGTGCCAGCGAACTAAATGTGTGCTATTCTGCTTATGAAAACGAAAAACCATCACCCACCGCTTCCAATCTAACAAACAAACCAAGTCAAATGTGCACTGCATTTGTCGCTCGCGTAATGGGTGATCATTTAAAAGTTTGAGGGTGCGAACTATGCGAAAGTTACTCTACACGCGTTTCACCGTTTGACGGCGTTAATTGTGCAAAAGCAGCACCAGCACTAATCGAAAACCATTCGCCACAGCAGTCAGCAGCTTGCTTCTAATCTCGCATATCGAAAACTTTCGCCCAATTCAATGGCACCAACGAACGTTGTCAATTTTCCGAGCTGCATCCACAAACCACCAGGCGTCCGCTTCTTGTTTGCGCTTAGCGAGTGAACAAAACTTTGGTCCGATCATCAAAACTGTAGCTCGAAAAGTTTGTGCAGTCGACAGCTTGCAGTGCAGTAAAGACGTATGGCGTGTTTCACTTCCCAGTCATGTGTTTGTTTTGGGACAAATGCTGTCATATCAAATTGTGTGTGATTAGTTTCGAAACTATTGAGCAAAGAAAGTGTTCCATCACAAAACAAGAAAGTTTTTGGCCGTAACAAACGAACTGTCCAGTATGCTTTTGTTCTTTATTTCCCTGTTCTTACTGTAGCACAAAAATGGACACAGAGAATGCTTTACCTGCATAATTCATACCTTTGAACTTTATATATCTGCAACACAATATGATTTAAATTTTATTACTTTTTTTTTGCTGACAGTGTTCTCACACCCTACCTTTAACACTTATCTTGCCAACACACTGTATCAGATTCAGAATCAGTGTAGAACTTAAAATCACACGTAGCAAATTTAACAAACAAAAAAAAACCTTTCTTTCAAATAAGCGCAACCAGGGCGGCGAAAAAAAAAGCTTTTTAATTATACGCTCTGACTCGCCGTGGTCGTGGCACCAGTAATTAAAACATGGTCGGCAGGATTACAAACGATTTTCCGTTTTCTCGCCTCGATAAAAGCCAACCCGGTGGTCGGTGGTGGTTAGGGTGAAAGGTGCTGGTTACACCACCACACCACGTCACGTTTGACGGTTGGTCAAAAGAACAACAGAAAGCTACCGTGCCCCAGTACGTGCCAGCTGATAGTCGCTCATTTTCCGATCTGTGTACACAAGTCTGCGGGTATTAATATTTTGCCGGCCATTATTCCACAGCCGCTTATTGCCAAATCCCCGACGAAAGAAACGTCAACGATGTGAAGGAAGGACTTCTGATCAATATTCTGACCGCCGTCCATTTCTTCGCCAGCGAAACAGGTGGCGGTTGCGCGGACAAACCGAAGCCACACAACAAAGAAATGGCATTTCAATGTTTTATGAATGTTTGCACGACGCACGATAGCTTCCCGCGTTCTCTGGCTCGTGCACACCAACATCTCCTGTTGATTGAATGTATTTTTGCGAAAAATACAAACGCTTTTCAATGGTACTCCATACAAAACAAAATTCCGAATCGATCGAAAACAAAAAGCCTACCACCGTACTTTAGCGCAACAGGTCCTGCCAACAGAACGACGGTGGCCAACCGGTCCATATCGACACTTTACCCAAGTGAAGTTTCCAAGAAGCTCTCCAGCACTCCGATGAGGATGGGTAGTTGGCAAGGGGGACCAAAGCTTCTAGGCTGTTGTTTGTCTTTAAGCTTCCCACCGGGTGCCGAGTCGTTACTTGGGTCGTGAATAATTCATTAAACCGTAAGACAAAGAGAAAGTGCTATGGGGTGGTTGCTTTTTTTATCCTATGTGCAATATTTTGTGGATAGGATGTTGCGGGGGGAGGTTTGAATAATGTAACTAGCTTTCCCACGGGACGTGTCGATTTCCGAACCGATATCGATTGATTGCAATATCTTTGTGATGTGATGTCAATGGGTCGAGCACAAAATTAACCCTCGGCGAAGCGTTCATGTGTGTCAAATCGTATCAATGGATCAGAATTGTACAATAACAAATTTTCCACAGAGTTGTGATGCAAAACAAAATCATACACATTCATATAAATTAATAATCGATTTTTTTATTTAATTGTTTTCAATCCAAAGCACCCACTGATATGCGGCATGTTCTTGTGATTGATGATGAAGCGAAACGATATTTAAAGCAAACCAGATACTTCGAATTAGATCTACTCAAACATTCAAATTGGATTAAATTCCTCTGAAAAATGATAGCCAACCACATCATCAATCATATTCTAAAATCAACACGTCACACAGGTATCATTAGAAAGCTCATTGGAATGGATTTATTGACATAAACATGTCTAATTGGTTAAACCTATTTATATTTCATACCACCATTTTTTTTCTTATCCAAAGTTTACTTTTACCTGTCAAAAAAGTATAAATAATCTACCTCTATGGCATATTTTGTTTAAATATCAGCACCATCATAAGCTTTTCACGCAATTGTTTATAAAAAGAGAAACCAATCGTAATTATAATTGAACCCATTGACACATCAGAATCGCAAACAAATTGCATCGCCCCGATTCTGCTGAATTTCATCGCAATGAATAAACACGTACCGTACCGTTCACACGTGTTTGGAATGGAAATAAACATTTCACTGCACTGTTTCGGTGCTAATGGACCGTAGGGACGGCATTACACCGCTGATGGAGACGCCTGGTGCTGGGTGGCATTTGGTTTTGTTTTTTTTTTTTTTGGTTTTAAAAATCAACAGTTATTTTGCTCAGAGTTTTACGAGTGTTGCATAAATTATCGCTATTAAGCAGTGAAGATAAAAAAAATGCTGCTTAAAAAAAGTACTAAAGCGTATATAAGCAGAAAATCTTTAGCAAAAATAATAACGACAAGTGCACTGTACAATGAAAACTGCTTCAAATATTGCAATAGAACCGTGAAGCGGAAATCATTACGAACTCGCATCAACACCAGCAGTCACATTAACGCCTCAAGAGCCCAGTGAAGAGAACTTTTCACACAAAAAACCTTCAACGAATGATGCTGGTTACGACGGCCATACGCGTGACAGTATATTCATTTCCTTTCCCTAACCACTATTGTAAGCTGATGTGCACGGATGCGGCTAGAATGGCTACACTCGGTGGAAGTTACAGGAATTGGGTAGAAAGTGCGATAGAAGCAGAAGGTGAGGATGCAACTACACTAGCTACACTATCTCTAGGTGCTACTACGAAGAGAGTAAAAAAACGAGCAACGAGTCCACGGGTTTTCAAAACGTACCGGTTTTGCATTCCTCTTATGTTTAAGCATTTTCCCCGTACTGATGCAGTCAAAGCGAGCGGCCCGTGTTGTTGGGATGCACACACACACAAACACACTATTTAATGACTAGAAATGGGTTCGCTGGCACAACAACAAAACGCTTTCCTGGATGATGAAGATGATGATAATGTGGGCGCTAAGGGGCGTCAAAAGCAACGTCCGGGTTCGAGTTGTTGAGTTTAACGCATTGCCGCAAAATATTTCTATCAGTATCAACAACTGTTGTAGGCGCAAAAGGACTCTAGCACACACGCACAGAATGAATGGATGTTTGTCGTTTTTTTTTAATCAGGTTTCACAGCTTCAGTTGGTCAAAAAGCGACATGTTTCAATGCTAACGATAGCTGTGTTACCCGGATGAATATTTGTACAAAACACGTCAAAGCAGTTAATGTAAACTAAGCACCGAAACCTGTACTAGTTTATCGCTAAGCAGGAAGTTATTATGGCTACCCGGAACCCAAAACCCCGATGAGCGTTTAATGCGGGAATCGCACACGTGACGATATTTACAGATGATGATTGGCGTGCGTCATCGCAAGGATATGAGTGGGGTAAGTATAGTGGCGCACATTTCTACCCTGCCGATAGTCGGCCGCAGTCGGCATTTTGTTTGGTCGGGCACGATTCCTTCACTCATTCACTCTGGCACAAAACACAACACAGACACACACGCACTGCTCAACTGTTGCACTCGGAAACACGGATGCACCTTAGCTGATGCACATTTCACGTGCCCGGAAATAGATTCTTTTCCATGTGCGCGGTTTCGTTTCACTGCCGATTCACACAAAGAAACAAGCGCTGCCTGATTGAACGAGAAAGTTGACCTACGTCAACGGTATTCATACACTTTCACACTGATCACGAGATTTGGTGGAACAAGAAATAGGTAAACATTTGTGGTAGAATTAATATACTGCAAACTATTTGCTTGCTTTTCGCGCACTAAACCTTCACTAGAAAACACACACCGAACTCACAATGACAATCCCTCATCCCCAAACTGACAGATCGTGCCGGGCGTCTAAACGTCAACGAGGTCGGATTTGTCGGCGCTAATAAAACCGAAATTCGGGCGACACCGTACACCGATCGTGGCGAACAGCTGTTGTGTTACCACTACTTCTAAACCTGCGTACATTTGAAACAACTACGCGAGCTAAATATGTAAACAAACATGCATCTCGTTGAACACATAAATACTGTCGATCGAGCAGATGGAGAATCGACCGTATCCTAAAACATCACCCATCAATCAACTGATGCTCGAATATTTTGAACTATTTTCCCCGTTCTTCATTCTCGCCGGATCAAGCCAATACCCACACCGAAGGTCGCTGCCCTTGAGCTGGAACTAACACATGTGAAATTGCTTCGATAACCACACACGATCAAGGCACGATCGACACACGAGCGGCATCGTAGCACGAGCTGTACATGGTGGCGTGAACTAACACCAAACTCCCGACCGATCGGTCGAAATAGCGCACCACAAACTGAGATAAGCTGAGTGAACACCACATTGAACATTGAAAAACATTCACACATTGAAACATTCAAACACACAGAGCACGCTGGTTTGGGTTCGTTGCGTTCCTACCCCAAACCTTCAATCCGATCTTTGCACAACATACGCCACGTTGTACGCACACGATGAACGTTGAAGGTCTATGCTGAGTGTCACACATACACACGCACACACACGCGCCGTGACATATGCGATATGTGAACTCCGGGGACACAACACATATGGCACACGTGCGTGCGTGCGTGTCGCTCTCTATCGCTCTCTCGCGCTGGGAAGCGATTCTCTTTGACACTCAAAACAACATCAAGACGCATAGCATTAGCAACATATTTAGATCTGTGAAATAAGAAGAGAAAGAAAAAGAGAGAAAAGAACACCGGACGCACAGGAGAGAAAAGTAAGAAAGACAAAGAAAAACGATATCAATTGAGCGATCACAGCCCATTGAGGGCGCGCGAACATTGTTCAGCCATTACAGTGTTACACACTTGATAATGCAAAGTTACCTATGATTTTTGCAAACGCTACATACGATTTCGTATGGAGCGTTTGCAAAAATCATAGGTAACTTTGCATTATCAAGTGAGAAACACTGTATTTCATCAACAAGCGAGTGAGAAAATGCTGATTCCAAAGCAACATCACAAGCACAGCAGGCAGCAACAAACACACCATTGATAGAAACACGAAACATAACGAAGAAAAGTGCAAAAACTAGCAGCATGCCACACAAAACAGTGCACAGAAACTTAAAAGAATAAACACACAACGATGAAACAAAAACAAACTAGTGTCTACTAACAAAATAATGCTTTAATTAGAATGTAAAAACAATGAAAAATAAAGAAAAAATATAACTAAATTCGATTCTCGTACATTTCACCATCAAAACAACATAACTTAAAGTGACAGCACCCACAAAATTAGCCTCTCAACTCGCCTCCTGATGTTATCCATTTAATTTAAACGATATCTATCTCACATTTCCACCGTTTTTCTCCAGTATTTCAATTTGATTCACTTTTTATTTTTCCTCTGTTTTATTGTCAAGAGCTCACACACACTTTCCACACTCCCGAACAGTGTGCGATGGTGAAAAATAAAGTCATTCCGGTAATTAAATTCCATCTTACTGTCCCTATTAATTTGCACACCTGTAACCGTACTGCGATTCGTCTCCTGGGATGGGATGGATACAGCAAAAAAAAAAGCCAGGGTGTTTAATTATATTTCCTTTCTGTTCGCGTCTCTTCAGCTCAAGCTTCTTGGTGAGGATCTTCATAAAGCTTTTTTTCACACTTTTTTTCGTACCAAATTGTACCAAACCATTCGTCGGCAGTGGTGTTGTTGCCACGACAGAATGATTTTATTTATCAACTCGCGTTTTCACGGAGCGAATCATTTGCTTCGTTTCACGCACTTTCGTTCCGGCCGAATCGGCTGGCAATGTGTTGAAAGACAACAACGATTTCCACCACCGAAAACCGTGTAACGTTTGTCGGAAAACATTCGCAAAACATGTGTCGGGTTTTATTGGACAGCTAATCAAATTTTCATTCATTACGGGGTGTGTATCAGCAGGCAAAACGTTAAAGGACGCCGATTTAGGCCAAGCGCCAAGCGGTGACGATGTGTTTTGTGTAATTGCGTTCCCAACTAAATCGTTCCAAGAAACTGTATGTACCTTGCAGCGTGCCAAAGCTGTTGGAGTGTTGCGAGTAGTGCCTTCCGGGCGCTATAAACCGACGGACGCGAACCATATTTTACCATCCTCACCGAGGCATGATGGAAACGGCCCTGTGCTTTTAATTTCTATTTTATTGAGTGCTTGATGGCCAAACCGAACACAGTGACCGAGGCAGCAGTGCCGTCTTCCGAAGCTTGGTTGAAAATGGAACGAAACACACTCAAGGCCTGCAATGTTAGGGTGCAACAATTTCGGTGGAAGGGCATGGTTATGCTTCTCAGCAGTTATAGCTTCGGAGAGGGCAAAAGTATGCATAAATTATGCCAAAACACTCGAGAGACCGATAAGGAAGCTGGCGAAAGAATGTTTATACAAGGAAATGTAAATAAAACATTAAATTTGAACAATCGCACTTCAACACTCGGTGTATTCGCTTTAATGTGATGTAAATTATTGCATTTTGTAGAAATCAGTTCATAAAACTTGTCAGATTGCAACTATATTACAAAACTAATTGTTGCATATCTGCAATTAAGTTAAATTATTGGCCTTTAAAACTGATCAAATCGAGGACTTAAAGTAAAGACATCAACCAGAATGTCTGCTATACAATCTATCATCTTATGTATTCAAAAAAGCATGTTCCTTCCTAATAAAGAATTACTAATTCAGAAACACTTGGTACAAAAATTGTTGTCCCCATCATCATCAAAGAGCGCATTGTGAAAGTATTCCACCTGGCACGAGGTTTCGTTTTTTCTTGCCAACTGTAAGATAAACATCCGCTTTCAGCCATCCTTCACAGCGACAGCTGCGTACGAGTGAGAACAAGGTCCCGGGCAAAAAAAAGGACAAAATTGTATTTCGTTTTTGTCCTGTAGAAAAACCTCCACCAGATGAATGTAACAACAAGCCTGGGAGCATTGGGCAGGACGGGGTTCGGATTCCAGCTGGGCGATAATCTCTAAGCAACTGGGTGTCGATCCCTTCGGATCGGACCTTACCACACAGCTGTCACAAGCTGTCCCCAAAGTAACCCAAGCCACCCTGAGTGTGCTTGACGTTACCATCGTCACCTTTTGCGTTAAGAATCGTGGAGCAAAACCAGAAGACATACGCACAGAGCCGAAGAAAAAGGTCACCACGTAGCAGAAGCACCACAAAAAAAAACTCCCGGACTAAAGCACAACAGCTACAGGAAGTTCTTAGAGCGAGAGAGAGAGAGAGTGGCGATGAGGTGGGAAAGAAAAGCTTCATCCCAAAACGAAAACGTAATTGGGTGAGATCATGCTGGATATGCTGGAAGCGTAGACAGAAAATTTGAATCCACTCCGACTCCGACCGACACGGTCGACCACGGTCAGCTGGAGCCCGTGCCCTAGCAGTGTGTAGAAAAAAGGAGCAAAAAGACAGTGACTCTCCTAGGCAATGGGGGTTTTCTTTACCTAGCTCCTGCCCACATCGTTCGGCAGTGGACACCTCCGATCCATCATCTCCGATAATGCACGGAAGGGAATTGGAAACTTTGCCCTAATTGGATCTCCGAAAAATAACTCGTCCTTGAGGGTCGTCGTACTGGCGCTCGGCGGCAAGGATATTGACAAAAACTGACACATCAAAGCTTTGGTCTGACAGCCGAGAGAACTCCAAGGCTACTGGCTGTGATTTGAACTCATTCAATTAGCACGTTGCATGTGTTCCTGCTAGTGTAAAGTCACTAATATGTTCTGTAAACTGTGTCAAACGCACATTCCACTAGAATCTCATCTCCAATTTGCACAATTTGATTATTTATGCGTGATGTATGTCCTGCATTGCACTATTTACTACGAAAATTTGACACAACCCAACGCCCGCCTTAGCCACATCAGTCACCCGGTGTTACACGAACGAAGATTTATGTACGTTACACTAATAGACGATGTACAACGGGATGCTACCTGCAGAAATCTTCCCAAGTTGTGCTGGAATCAAAAAACAAACGGAGGAAAACTTCTCCCGAGGACACACACGGCCAGCAACAACAACATCACTTCACCAATTGTTAAGCATATTATCCACCTGGGACGAACCATGGGCTGTAAGGTGGGCGTAAACAATCCCTACGCAAAACACATCACCGCATCAAAACGTTGTCACGGGAAGGATCCATCCTCGCCGGTTTGCTTTCTTGGCTCGTCTCTGCCGACCACCGAAACAGTGCCGAAAGATGGATGACCAAAGGAAAACCTGATACCATCACTGTTGCTAGTATTTTTGGACACTACAGACGCGGTGATATGGGATGTGTGTTACGGAAAGCTCTAGCGTAAACGAACGATACACGTTGGTGGGCGAAAACGCACGGTTCGGGCTGGACACGTAATGATATACTACCCATTACACGTCCACTCCACGTGGAACGGGGCAATCAATTTGACTTTCTTTCGGAGCAATGGAAGATGGGTACCAGCGCGTGGAAGGGATTTGATCGCAGACGTATAGACCAACACAACATTCGCTCATTACGCACGAACGTGAAGCGTCGGGACTTGGTTTTACTGCCGGGCACCGATATACCAATTAACCGTGTGCAAGCGCTCTTGTGTTGCGTGATTTGCAAAGGAGGTACACATCAATACTTAATTACTCAACACATTTGCTAAAGGATTCAAACGATTCTAGTTGTTTCATTTACTTTAAAATACCTGTAACTTAAGCTGTCTTTTTACAGCAAAGTAAAAATATTGGTAAAGATCTTCCATTCGTCCATTTCATCTCCCATAATCAACATTACTAAAGTTCATAAATGTGATCATCGTCTAACAGCTTCATAAAACACATTAGCGATAAACGTTATTCTTAAATGAGTTGTCTTCAGAACCAAAAAAAACTCCAACCCGTGTTGACGACATACAATGTTAATGATCGTCCCACACTTCCATCGCCTTTGCCCACGTACATTTCCACAGGTCAACCATAATCAGGTCCTCGGGATCATAAACATGTTTTTATATCCTATCCTATAGTTCCCTTTTACGTCCAATCATGCGTGTAAGTTGTTGTTCTGACCCTTCGCTGTCATGTTGCTTCGCTTTAAATCACTCCAGTCTACCGTCACCGGTCAACGCAATCGTAAGACTACAAATGGAGGAGGATCACGACAAAACGAGCCAACAACAACAACCACACGCATGCACCTGGCATTTAGTGTCCTGCCGGTACCGACAAGACATACAGACGGGACCGTTTACACCCTGTAGCCGATGCCACAGAATCCTTGCCCGCTTTTGCAACGGAGTCCAGCAACCGGTGTTGTGCCAATGTCACTGGCAGTGATTTACAAGGGACTGTTCCATTTTGCTACCGCATAACCACCTGCCCACTTCGAGCGACCCCTTATCCAAACCTCCCAATCCACTCGTATCCATTAGCAGTAGTACGACCAGGTCCATCTACCCACCAACAAAGCTGCGTTCACTCTTTGTTCGTGTTGGCATCGTTCGTCCTTGCTGTATGCTTTTTCGTACCGTATTAAAATGTTTCATTCATCATTACCCACGGTCAGCTATTCATGATGGGTTTGGTTTTTCCGTTGTGATATTTTTAAGCCTACCTTATTATCCTATACTATATTTCGTTTTGTTCAATCCCTTTTTAGTTTGCGTTTTCATTTTGCTCCCTAACAAGCTTTCCTATCCAGTTAAGCGATGGATAGTATGTATTCGGAAAAACAAAGCATCTGAAATGAAAGCTTTTGCTTTAAATTGATGAGAAAACAAAACTGTTCCCCGTGGGCTCTTCCTTTTAACATAAACAATAAACACAATGCACATATTTATGATGAAAATGGCGAGAGTTTAGATGCAACCGGTAGAGAAAAAATATGTTTAATGTTTTCCACTGCTAAACACGGCACAACTGACACCCATCATCACTTTGCTCTACAGTGTGTACCATAACTATGAGATCGTGTTATGGAAGACAAATGAGCAGAAGATTTTTTTGATCACACATTGCACAAATTAAAACATATTTTTGAACTGAAAAAACTACAATATTTTTAAATTAAAATAACAGACAAAGTAATTTGAAAAGTCTCCTTTTTAAAATTTAGCAAAATATCGCCACTCGAACTAGGGGACTAATAACGTAATAGAAATTTCTATAAAAAATTGCAAGGTAACGTTCACATACATCGAACTTGCGAGAAACTTGTTGAGAACTCTAGTTGAAATTGTAGAACATTCGTGTGTTCGCGTGTACAACGTGTGTAAATACGTTCACTTATTTTCATGCAAAGCTTCTTAACCATTTTCCTGTATTTAGATTGCTCTTTGCCTCTGTCAACATCCACTGCGTAAAGGATTAAAGTAGCTTAAACACGAGTTTGCGATTTTGCTATAAGTTAATCAATTGTAATAATTGCATTTTAGTAAACACAGAACCTTTAAAAACTAGACCAACTTCATCTCAGTGCTCAGTGCTTTTAACTCCAGTTTCAAATATATCTCCCAAATTGATCATAAAACTATCTCACGCACTGTAGCTGGATTTGTTTCCCCCATCATCAGAAGATGAAGAGGCACGTTTGCTAAAAGTTACTCCTGGCCCAAAAAAGCAGGAGCTCTCGGCTATATTCAAATTAGCTAACGACCAGCAAACAGCGTTAGCGGAGGCAGCATCCCAAAAGACCAACGGCATTTTCCTTCTATGAAAATGTACGCCACCACCGAACGCTACTGACCAACCTAAACACAACCGCTGGAAAATTCATTCTAAAACTTCATCTCGGTGAACAACTTCATCATCACCAGTCCCACCCACCACACCCACAGATAGATCAGTTCCGGGAAAATCCAACACAGACATAGATAGAAAAAAACAGACGCCTTACGCCTCGATAGTGAACGCCAGTTCTAGCCGAAAACAAAATCGATTTTCCAATTTTAAACTTTCCCACCCACTTCGCGCACACTCGGAAAATTCCTTCCTGCTTTGATAGTGTCTGTGTTTGTGTGTGTCTTTAGCGACTTTCTGTCGTTCGTTGCAAAACGAAACGCGAGGGCTTTTCAAGCGTGGCTTTTGGTGAAGGAAAGCACAGGAGAAAAAAATATAACAAACAAAGAGGGCCAAAAACAAACACACTCACACGACGAACGGCAATATCAAAACAAAACGTGATGTGGAAAACTTACCCCAATGTTCGGTTGCATGTGACATGCACATGCGATAGCTAGCTCATAGTCACGAAAGCATCAAAAGTGAATGAGCCATATAAAAGAAGCGTGGAGAGCGAGAGAAAAATAAACCCATTCAAACCTACTGCTAGCCAAACAAACGGTCAGCCTCGCCTCGAAATTGGCTTCCGTTCAAATGAAATCATTTCGGTAATTAAGTGTGAACTTACGATGGTGAACGGGCTTTTCCACTCGTTGGTTTTTTTCTCGCACGCATGACATGTTGCACCACTTTTCCGAGTCACCTTTCGCGTTAGAAAAAATACGAACAGTCTTTTCACTGCTTCCCAAAACAAAAACGCTCTAGCTTATCGTGTCGGGCGGTTGATTTTCCGGGTTTTTTTTTCTTCCTCGCCGTCACCCAGCACAAAAATCCAACCCGCCCACAGCCTTTACACCCATCGATCAACCCCGTCAAACAGACGACTGCAGCATGGAATGCCCTTATCGCCCCCACGATGGTGCCGTGTTGGGTAAATGATTCTTGCGTTGGCTAAGGTCAACCAGGTGGGCTCCACCTCCACGCTATGGCATTAGCGAGTTTTCACTGGAGGTAGGTGAGAGAGCGCAATGTCCGCCAGCGATAGTTTGCTTTCTCATCAAGAGCAATTATACCGGACATGCAGCAGTTCGTGGTGGACGGTAAAAATAATAGGTCAGCGCAGATTTTAAGCAAATAGGAAAATAAATTAAACTATTCATTACACACCGAGTGAACGGAGCTTTTACCGCAAATAAATTGCACACGGTGGTGGATAAACATTTTATTTATAATTTTGTGTAGAACCCAAAGCAAACACTAGCTTAAAATTGTATTCTTCATTATTTAACATAAATCGATATGAACTGTTCTCTTGAGGGAATTCATATTTGCAGTACGAATTGCTAATATTTAATTAATTTAATATATTTAATAATTCAAAACATCCGATTCAATCATTGAATATCAGTTAGAACTTCATCAAAGTTCAATAAGAAAGTAACGTACTTCACATTGAAAGTTATGAAAACTTCAATCTAAATCTCTAATAAAACAATTAGATTATCGTGTAGAGAAAAATCACACCCACAGATAGATCAGTTCCGGGAAAATCCAACACAGACATAGATAGAAAAAAACAGACGCCTTACGCCTCGATAGTGAACGCCAGCTCTAGCCGAAAACAAAATCGATTTTCCAATTTTAAACTTTCCCACCCACTTCGCGCACACTCGGAAAATTCCTTCCTGCTTTGATAGTGTCTGTGTTTGTGTGTGTCTTTAGCGACTTTCTGTCGTTCGTTGCAAACCGAAACGCGAGGGCTTTTCAAGCGTGGCTTTCGGTTGCTTTGATAGTGTATGTGTTTGTGTGTGTGTCTTTAGCGACTTTCTGTCGTTCGTTGCAAACCGAAACGCGAGGGCTTTTCAAGCGTGGCTTTCGGTGAAGGAAAGCACAGGAGAAAAAAATATAACAAACAAAGAGGGCCAAAAACAAACACACTCACACGACGAACGGCAATATCAAAACAAAACGTGATGTGGAAAACTTACCCCAATGTTCGGTTGCATGTGACATGCACATGCGATAGCTAGCTCATAGTCACGAAAGCATCAAAAGTGAATGAGCCATATAAAAGAAGCGTGGAGAGCGAGAGAAAAATAAACCCATTCAAACCTACGGCTAGCCAAACAAACGGTCAGCCTCGCCTCGAAATTGGCTTCCGTTCAAATGAAATCATTTCGGTAATTAAGTGTGAACTTACGATGGTGAACGGGCTTTTCCACTCGTTGGTTTTTTTCTCGCACGCATGACATGTTGCACCACTTTTCCGAGTCACCTTTCGCGTTAGAAAAAATACGAACAGTCTTTTCACTGCTTCCCAAAACAAAAACGCTCTAGCTTATCGTGTCGGGCGGTTGATTTTCCGGGTTTTTTTTTCTTCCTCGCCGTCACCCAGCACAAAAATCCAACCCGCCCACAGCCTTTACACCCATCGATCAACCCCGTCAAACAGACGACTGCAGCATGGAATGCCCTTATCGCCCCCACGATGGTGCCGTGTTGGGTAAATGATTCTTGCGTTGGCTAAGGTCAACCAGGTGGGCTCCACCTCCACGCTATGGCATTAGCGAGTTTTCACCGGAGGTAGGTGAGAGAGCTCAATGTCCGCCAGCGATAGTTTGCTTTCTCATCAAGAGCAATTATACCGGACATGCAGCAGTTCGTGGTGGACGGTAAAAATAATAGGTCAGCGCAGATTTTAAGCAAATAGGAAAATAAATTAAACTATTCATTACACACCGAGTGAACGGAGCTTTTACCGCAAATAAATTGCACACGGTGGTGGATAAACATTTTATTTATAATTTTGTGTAGAACCCAAAGCAAACACTAGCTTAAAATTGTATTCTTCATTATTTAACATAAATCGATATGAACTGTTCTCTTGAGGGAATTCATATTTGCAGTACGAATTGCTAATATTTAATTAATTTAATATATTTAATAATTCAAAACATCCGATTCAATCATTGAATATCAGTTAGAACTTCATCAAAGTTCAATAAGAAAGTAACGTACTTCACATTGAAAGTTATGAAAACTTCAATCTAAACCTCTAATAAAACAATTAAATTATCGTGGAAAGAAAAATCACTTTAATCAGTGTAATGCAAACAACTATAAAGCGCATATCGATCGATGTTTCCCTTACACGCATTCCAAAAATCAAACTAGCAACCGGAAAACTCATTAATCATCAACCGGATGCTTGACCAAACCATCGGGTGGGGAAAACTGTAAACTGCCAGCACCAAACCAACCGAAAGGACCGATAATTCATTAGTGTGTAATTTGTTCGCTGCACTCCGAGCGAGCGAGTACAAGCTTTTTTCCATGCAAATTACACCTCTTTACATACACAGGCGATATGAGCAGCTCAGGGCACTACAAAAAGAGGAATTTTCACATATTCGTGCTGCTGTAGTTGTGGGATACGAGTTGGCACGATGGCACTTTTTGTAGAACCGATTCTATAGTGTTGATTATGGTTTTCTTGAAATGGCGTTTATGGCATTACTGAAATACTTTTTCCTACTTTGCCAGTTTGGTTTCTCATCAAGAGCAATTATACCGGACATGCAGCAGTTCGTGGTGGACGGTAAAAATAATAGGTCAGCGCAGATTTTAAGCAAATAGGAAAATAAATTAAACTATTCATTACACACCGAGTGAACGGAGCTTTTACCGCAAATAAATTGCACACGGTGGTGGATAAACATTTTATTTATAATTTTGTGTAGAACCCAAAGCAAACACTAGCTTAAAATTGTATTCTTCATTATTTAACATAAATCGATATGAACTGTTCGCTTGAGGGAATTCATATTTGCAGTACGTGTTCAAATACTTAATTTATTCGATATATTCAATAATTAAAAACATCCGTTTCAATCTTTAATTCATATTTTTCACATTTTAAATAAGTCCTTCAATAAGACCGTCACGTACTTCACATTGAAAGTTATGAAAACTTCAATCTAAACCTCTAATAAAACAATTAAATTATCGTGGAAAGAAAAATCACTTTAATCAGTGTAATGCAAACAACTATAAAGCGCATATCGATCGATGTTTCCCTTACACGCATTCCAAAAATCAAACTAGCAACCGGAAAACTCATTAATCATCAACCGGATGCTTGACCAAACCATCGGGTGGGGAAAACTGTAAACTGCCAGCACCAAACCAACCGAAAGGACCGATAATTCATTAGTGTGTAATTTGTTCGCTGCACTCCGAGCGAGCGAGTACAAGCTTTTTTCCATGCAAATTACACCTCTTTACATACACAGGCGATATGAACAGCGCAGGGCACTACAAAAAGAGGAATTTTCACATATTCGTGCTGCTGTAGTCGTGCGATACGAGTTGGCACGATGGCACTTTTTGTAGAACCGATTCTATAGTGTTGATTATGGTTTCGTTGAAATGGCGTTTATGGCATTACTGAAATACTTTTTCTTACTTTGCCAGTTTGGACAGCTAGTTGAGTAAATTAATATAAATTATAAAATAACTACTAATTTGAAATTTAATTTATCTACCATTCGGTTTAAAATTAACTTCCAACTGTAACCGTTGCTTCCTACTATAACTTCAAACAGAACACAAATTTCGACGAAACAGCGCTATACTGCTCGAGAATCAATAATGGTTCATCATGTAATTCCTAGTAACAACAGCATAAAATGCAAATTGCCTTCCAAACAAACACCACTTGACGTGTCACATTCATCGTAGCAAGAGCAGGTGCATCGATTTGTAAATACAATCTGGCTAAGTATCATCCCGCTCGCCAGTTTTCCGACCCCGTCTTTTTCCCTGCAAAGCATGAGTATGCAACCGGAACAACCCAATGACTGGCTGGTGCGCTTTGCACCATTTCAACCATCTAGTTAAGCCGCAAACCAAACACAACTTCCACATTTTCCTAAAACATAGACGATTCGACTACAATTGGTATCATTTTCACAAACAGTGCTGATATTAGGATCTGTTCAGTTAGTTTACGATCTGGGAAAGGGTAGGTTTGACTAACTTTTTAACCTTAGATTATTTCGGAATCCTTTGGTCATTCGCAAAACCAATTGGTATGTCGGTAAAACATTTGAATTCAACATTTTGTTAAGCGAAGAATATAAATATAAAATATTTTAAATAGATCAACTTATTTCAGGCAGGTTGCAAGACAAAAATAAAGCTATTTCTAAAACAATAACGTAAATTACTTTTCTAACTCATAATTATGCCCATTTCTTGTCCTCCAGCAAGTCCCCCAAAAAAAAGGTCCTTACAACACTTAACAAAAATCTCATCAAATTATGAACGATGGCACCACGAACACTGCCACACACGCACACAGGCACACTAATTGAATACCGGCTTTCAGCAAAAGCAAAATCACTTTCCACTTTGAAAACTCCATACTTCAATTAGGAACTTTCAGCGTACCGTCTCAATTCCTTTACTGGGAAACGCGAGACCGGTTGAATTGTTTTCCTGCTTCCCAACACCAACAACACGCCATGGCATCCAAAAACTTCCCGTCCGAAAATAAAATCAGGTCCAAAAACAATCACTTCATCAGAACATTAACTTTCAACCAATTATTCACCAATCAGTCCGGCCCTTTATCAGTAGCTTCCTAGCCCGGGTGTCTTCTGCCTGGGACATTGCAATAGTACCACCAGCAGCAGCACATCAATCAGACACACGATGACTTACCCTGGCTCCTCTTCTGGCATGCCGAAACTACCGGATCCCACCTGGGAAAAACACCCGTCATCCCGAGGCGCATCTTGGCGTCGGCTGGAGAAGATGAAAATTATAAAACAATTTATAAAACGTCTCCATCGAGACGTACGCGCCAGACACGTAGGGCGAAGAATGCTTCTGCCAGGTCTTCCCTGGCCCCTTGTACAGCGAACCATCAACGAAAACAAAATGAAGGCACACGAGCTTTCGTTTAACGTGCGCTTGAAAGATGGATGCTTCGTGGTGGTTGACATTGACGTTGAATGAGAGTTACTTTAAGAACAGAGGCTTGCTGTAAGAGTTCACAATTTTTCGCCTCTTTTTGATAAAACCCTGCTAGAGATGTTGGGATCATTATCCAGCAACGAAAAATTATTACTTAATATCAATAAAAAAAGATTGAAACAAGTTTGGTGTCCCTTTATCGACAATCGAAAAAAAAACCCATAACTGACACCTGTTAGCAGAAATAAAACCCATTTTCTTTGTGTGTGTGTGATATCACAGTTTCCCTTCAAGAATCCCTCACTCTCATCCGATTAACTTTATCGTAATCGAATTATTCCCAAGACCAAACGCTCACGTTTCGCTCCATCTTGCTTCGATGCTGTGTTTTCCATTATCCAACGCACCAAACGCCATCGAAAGGGAAAGAAAGCGAATATGATCGAATAAATTTGCCACTCAGGCGGACAAACGTCCAAAGCTCCTACCCCAACAGCAGCATCTGATCATGTTTCTTCTGCACCGTTCCGTACTCCGCACCAAAACGGACAGCATTCCAGCGCTAGCGCTCACCCATTGCCAAACGGCATTCAACCAACGGATCGAAAGGATCAACCACGGATGAGATTATTATTATCGTGTCGACGTCGTAAAGTGAAACGGATACACGGGAATGTGGCCGCACTTGATTGCGTTTTGGGATGGGATGGAAGACTGTTCTGTGCGCCCCGATTATTACTGCTTCTCTTTTAACGGGCAATGGTAGTAAAACTGGAAAAAAGGCTAGCCCTGGGATGCTCGCAATCGACAAACGCTTCGAAATGGGTGCGGACTGGAAATCATATGTGCGCTTTCGCTGAAATTAGATTACCAAAGCACGCTCGGCAAAGTGTACAAGGCCATCGTGCAAGGAAGAAATGCCGATCGTCGATAAAAGTGCAACCCCGTCGTTCACTTGATCCCTGTCAATCTGGGTAGCTCGTCGAGAAGTAACCCGCTGGTAGCGCAGTAAACTTTTCCCCCGTTGTTGGGGAAAATCGAAAGGAAATCGATCAAAATCGCCGGAAGCCGGAACTTCCATCAGGCAAGAGAGCACGAGATGGATTCGGCGAGCCTCGTAGTTGCTTTCCATCGTCTAGAACGGGTGCTGTTGATGCAAAATGCTTCGGTCGCAATCGCAGCTTGCCGGTGCGCGATAAACGGTAGTAATCAGCACAAATTGGTAATCAATTTCTTTTCTCGCCTAATGGAAGCGTGAAGAAAATGGTGGAAGAATAGCATATTATAGGCATGAAACGATTCGATTAGTGAATAAAATTCGCTGCTCGCGTCTCAATGTTTTTAAAAGATTCTATGCTGGGATCTCGAGAGATCTTTCTTTACCCATAGTAGAATAGTCAGTCCTTAATACGAGTGTCTAAGCCTTGTGATTTCGAAACAGGAACTAGCTCCGATACTAATATGCCATCTTGTACCGGTCCTTAGCTTATCTATGAAGTATAGCTTAAGATTTTGAAAGTTTAAACCATGTCTAGTATACAGTTCATAGCCAGAGTATGTCAGCATTGATACCAGAAGCATCAGTATTACCAGCATGATTTTCAAATGAAAAAATCGTGAGTTTAGATAACAGATATCTAGAGCGTCTTAAAACATATTAGTATCAAAGCTATTGGAGAGCACATTGTTTTACATGATGCCTTCCTCTAAACCTGTAAAATTGGTGTTTGTTTATATTAACTTCAAATCAAGTTTATCCTCTATATACTTTAACCTTGTGTAAGACTCAGCTTCTTAGCAAAGCGTTAGACTAGTGATGAGTTTACCTTCGTCTAATGTCGATATACAAATTAACTTATATGTAGATAAAGGTCAAGACATTTACAGGTCAACATTCAACTTCAGATGACATTTATAAGCTCCAAGAAAAAAGATATTTAGCTATGTTCTGTCTACATCAAATATCTCTTTGCTCTATGGCAAAACCTTCATGACCAGAACATCGAATAACGCTCACCTCATCACATCTCATCACACACAAAGGCTTTACGTTTACCGATGAACCGAAGACTAAACTACATAACGTTGTTTACAAGCATCCCCTACGAAGTCTTTTGCTTCAGTAAACAACTAGGTCTCACATATAATCGTGTATCATCCTACTGTCTTGCCTTCCGTATCGAAAGCACACGGCCAGAAACATCACATCCTGCCTACCCACACACAAACACAATATCCTTCTAACTTCACAGTCACATGTCAAACACATTTGCTACAATTCCTTATTCTCTTGCAACTATGGCAAACAGCTACAAATCCAATATTCGCCCACATCAACAACTGCTACCGCAACATTGCGATATCGCAAGACTAGTTCCGGGAATTTATTGCAACAGGTGTAACAGTATTGGAAGTTTCACGGAAGGATAAACTTAATCAAGCACGTACCGAACTTTAATCGTATCCAAATGGACCACAATTCATTTTGAAATTTCCTAGTAAGGATGCAGAACAAAATGAACTAAGCTACGGTGGATATGCGAAGTCTGCAAAAAACATGCTACAGATGGCAAATATGATGGAATGAAATATTTTTAAAGCAAAAAAATCTACTAACCAGCAGAAGACAAACGGAAACAGATAACTAGGAATAAAAGGCACATTTTCCAATGATTCCCTTTTCTCTATGATTTTTCGTATAAAAAGCTGGACGGTTTCGAAACTGTCAAATAAGAATTTCAAAAATTCCAAATCATCACATCTCAAATCGTGCTTCTTGACGGGACAAAAAAAAACTTCATGGAACTACCCTTGGTGGCTTCAAAACCGAAGAGCACAAAACTCCGTCACTCAACATTCTTCTTCTACCGAATCTGTCTACATTTTTCAGGTCGGTGTTACTTTGTGCTCCTTTTCTTTTTGGTGCGACACTCTTCACGACATTCGGTACGAATCAGCATTTCAAAACCAAATCCTTCCAATCATGACCACATGCGTCGTGTGGCGGGATGGGAAAGGAAAAGCTCACGGAAAGCTTTACTTCCGACACCACTTCAAACCATTCCGGATGATTTCAGGTGTGAAGAAGGCGCCTTTTTTCCACTGTTCTCAGCATATGCATGATGTCTGCCGACCATCGTTTGCACGTCTGTTCAAAATGGCATACGAATACGGATTGTTTGCGTTTTCTTTTTCTGCCTGCTTTCAGGAAAAATCATTTCCACACGCTTTTCAGAGGAGTTAGAACGACAGCAACAAAAAATCTGATCACTCATCCGAAAACCAAGCAAATCGCAATTGGTCGCTTTTTTTCCTCTCTCTCTCTTTTTCCTAATAATCATCCTTTCATCACGTTCGTTAATCTCTCAGGCTTGAAGGCAAGTAGGGTACGGAAGATGTTCAAGCACACATCTTGAAAGGATTACTGCTTAATAAAGCTTCACAGCAACAACAAAAAAACACGATCTTTCACCCAAACTTATAAGCGTACCATAAAAAAAAAACACGGACGAAAAGAATCTGTTGGTCACGGTTCAATGGTTTGGTCCTCACTTTGCCGAAAAGTCTTAACCATGAGCAAGAAAAGCGACCGGAAAAATGAAAAATACCATTCCATAGAGAAACGAAACCAACCAACACTGATAAACGATCAAATCGTGCAAGTAAACTGGACCAAAACTGGGCACCCTTGAACAGAGGAAAAGCTCGAACTCCACCGAGGGCCTAGGTGAAGATAAAATGACGCTCCGAGTGCTCTTTTTGTCTCTCGATTGTTCGGCCGATGTTTGGAGCCAATTTTTCCCCTTGTTGAGCAAACAAGCGTCAAGTCTCGAGCGGGAAATAAAGCAAGTAAGATAAAAAAAACACAACCTTTCCAGACACAACTTGCCTGTGCATTTCGGTACGTCCGGTTTGGGCCTTTTTTTTTGGTACGCTTCTTTTGCTCACTAAGTACCATTATCGGTTTCACTTCTAGTCTTTGTCTGCGTTTGATAATTTCCACGAAAAAGAAAATTCCAGACGAAAAATCGATCATCGATTACAGATCAATGGCCACACATATTTTGCTCCGTCATTTAATCGTTTGATCGATAAGTACCTAAGGGAGCGATTCATTTGGACAGTGTTTTCATCAAATTAATTACTATCTACTCTTAAACAAAATGTCACCCATAATTCAATATTTCTTCCTCAAATATAATCTAATTTTTCAGTTCCAATTTCGACCGCCAATTGGTCAATGTTTTTCCTCGCTGTCTAAAGAAAATCCCACACATATTTCATAACAAACGGCACAGGCCAGTTTTCTGCCGCGTTTTGCCGGCTGCCAGATTACGAACGACGAACCGTTTTATATGCTAATAAGTGCTCACGTTCCAGCGTTCCTGCATCCGGGCAGACCGGCTTGGCAAACACAAACCACCACTCATTCCTGAAGAGGTAATATTATTTAAGAAACCATTTTTTTATGTTTTAACTTATTTTTTATTCGGCATTTCACTTCTGCCCAGGGCTTTTGTATCACCACACCGAGAAATGTAATTAGAATGCATCGTCATGCTTCCACGAATGCTCTGCGGATATTTATTATTTCTGGTTCCCCCGGTGGGATTGCCCTGGTGGGAAAGCCTACCGGCGTGGCGTGTAATTATTCTGCAGGGACATGGATTAATAATCGTTGTTGCTAATTTTACGCCACACTGCATCTATTTCCCGCAAAAGTTTGGCATACATTTTGACCGACGTGAAGAAGCTTAACAGCTGTTGAGGAAGGTGTTGGGTATCTAATGAGAGGTTTAAATTGAGGAAAGCGAGACTTCAGCAGGCATACTAAGACGCAACTATTAAAGTCAATTTTTGGGATTACTTCATTGAGATATTTTATGCAATTTAAATTTCACAAAATTAAAATTAAAGCTGATATCATAAAAATATACATATAATTACAAAACTCGTGACTGTTTATGGTACAACAGGTCATACCTATTCGCACCCTCAAATGCTCGAATATTCAGAATTGGTCCATTGAATGAGCAGCTCTCACATTTTACAATTAATGTGATTTTAAGTGCACAAAATTCATTTTCCTGTGCCACAACCAGTTCCCGCATTCGAAGTGTATACAAATGGTATATTTTATAACACTACAATAACTTATTGTTTCCGCCCAAGTTCATGCTTAATGGGTATGATGATATGGGTAGTGCGTTTCCACTCGAATGAAACCGGTTGAGGTAAATAATAACATTCGATGGCGCCTCTTATTTTTGATTCAATAAAATGATTAGCAAATTACGGTTTTAATGCTGTTATGAGAATATTTTCTTTGTTAAAATAAATTAATTTAATATAAAAATAAAATCTTGACAATCTACAACGATTTAAAAGAATTTACAGTATAGAAGAACAATACAAAACAAAGAACAAACCCCGAAAATCAAGCTTATGCATGCAACTTCCCCAAAAACACAAAACGAAACCAACACTACTACACCAGTACGTGGTTTGATGAAAGGCAACATAAATCATCATACTTCACTTGTTTTTTTGAAAATACACACCAAACGTACGCTACAGAATTTGCCAAACATTTTCGAGTCGAATGTAAACAAAAGCTCGTGCTCTCGGCACTCACCGTTTGCCGTTCTGTTTGTTTGTAATTCTGTTTATGTTGCACTTTCACATCAAACTACGCTACCCTACACATGGGTGGAGAGTAAATTCCCGCATTCTGCGAAAACCCGAACAAAACCACACACACACACACACACACACACACACACACACACACACACACACTAACCACAGCAATGGCAACAATACAGAAAACGCTTTCAAACATCTACACATCGTACTACAGCTCAAAATGTGGCTATTTTTTAAAACTTCTTGTATGTTGCGGTTATTGTTCGTTCGGCTACTTACATGTTTCATGTTTCGGTTCTGCCTGTGTGCCGGGTTTCTCCTAGTGCTGCTGATGTGTTTGAATCATTTCAATCCTTCCGTTTTCCTTCCAGTTAACATCCGATAAATGATGAGATTATGTGTAACGTTTCCAACTTGTTAAAACATTGCTATCGCTAGATTAAATTCCACCTTCAGAACCATAAAATGCTTCATTTTTTACACAGCACTTTATTTTGAATTACTTTTCGTAATACTTTATTCTTTAACATACTCATGTAATAACACTCTTTTTATTTTTCAGCAAACAATCACAACATTTTACCTCTGCTCGTTTGTTTTCACTGGATTCATCCCAAACCAGCTTTTATTTAACTTTAATAATACACTGTAAAACTACTAAATTTACAACACTTACACTGACACGAATCAAGGATACTATTTTTTCTTTAAACGGTTGTCACTGCACTTCACTGTTAAAGTTACCATAAAGAAAATAAAATTGTTTAAAATTAGAAAATAGTACGATTCAAAGAATTTATTATGCTATCAAACAATCGAGACATTTATGTTTTGTTCTTCATTCACTACTAGTTACATTACAAATACTGGATTTTTTCAATTAATAATAAATAAATGAAAACAAAAACTTCTTGTAAATAGACACCACACGAAACAAGTATTGCAAATTGCAGCAGTTTAGGCGCAACATTTTCTCATTTATATCCACCGTTGCTCCGATAGCCTTGAACAATTTTAACCACAATAAAATCAACATTTTTAAATCACTGCATTACTAAAGTTTAATAGATCGAATAATTATTTTTTCACACTTATTTATAAATATGTTTAGCGTGCCTTCGACACATTATGCATAGATTCGAAATAAAAATCATTAATGAAGAACGACCTGGCCAGAGTTGTAGAGAATTAAGCAATTAAATATTTATTTAAATAGACACACGCGCTTCATTCGTTATGGTATCACGAATTCTACGAAATGCACTTCACACTGCTTCTACTGCACTGCTGCAGAACGATCAAGAGACACTTCCTCCCTTGGCATTTGACGTAGAGAAGTGGTTTAGCGTGGTACGATCGGTTTCACAACCATTTTTACCTCCCAGGCACACGCGATCTACTACAATTTGAAACGCGCACCAATGCAGCCCACCAGTAGCATTCATAAACAAATGCCCATCACGCACATATATGCAGTTTAGATGCACATCAACACTATTTTGCTGTCTCCACGTGCCTTTTCTTTGACAGAATGCAAAATTCAAACACTTCGCTCCTCTAACACCACTAGCTGCCCGCACCCCACCCCCAACCAACCATTACACGCAGCCACTGGAGGAGACCAAGCGTTTCATCGCACGGTACGAGCTCACATACACCCGTACGTTTTGGCATCACAAACACAAATGCACCAGCCAGAAATGATGCGTCTGGTTCGCTGATTTCCAGATTCGTCGGTTCACAACACACAATGGCAAGCCCCCGGAGCTCGTGCCTGGGCAAGCAGCAGCAGCAGCAGCACCGTTCTGTCAGCTCGTTTGGTACACGCGTCGCGAAGTCTCAGCTGAAGCTTTGTTGAAAGTTCACGGCGACTCGTAGCGTTGTTTTTTTTTTAGTGTTTTAACAATCAATCGTTTGAAATTCGTCCCGTTCTGTTGTGTTAAGTGTTGGATTAAACGTTGTGACAGTGGATTGAAACAAACACACAACACTGAACGCAGCAAGCACAGGATACAGTACCGGTAAGTTCCACTGTCCGCACAGCACAAAGGATATCCGAGCAAGCTCAAGATTAGCGTCTGTGCCTGGCGAAGGGGAAAATACACCTGGCACACGAAGCAACAACGCCATTGGAACCGAGCCGTTTTGGCTATTTCCATTTCGTGTGACACGCTTTTTCTGTTCCGCTCTTGCTCTCTTTTCGCCCGGAACTCAGCCCCATGTGGCCGATTTGGTTTCGAGGTCGGCACTCGGCATCCGCTTCGAAAGATGTCTTGTGCTCGTTGGCGCTACTCTAGGCTGTGCACTGTAGTAAAGTTATAAAGATAGTACTTCACATTTACTTTGTATTTAAATCCTGTAGTTTAACTGAATTAAGATTTTTTAGTATTTTTTCATCCTAAAAGCGTAGTTTTCGGTAATTTACAAAAGTAGGATTCATTTATCATCCCCTGAATAACATGCGCAAACAGAGCACATGGTAGCTCACGGCATTCGTTCAGCCAATGCATGCGTTTTGAACCGCCTGGGAACTCAGGCCAGCAGCAGGTTTTGTGTTCGGTGTTAAAGACACTGTCGTGGGTTTTTGCTGAGTACGCAAAGCTGTCATATTCGTTTCGCTTGGAACTCAACGCTTATATGTTTTCGCCTCGGTAAGGCACCGGGCTTAGGTTGATGAAAAAATTGTGCTATGATTTGACTACAATCTAAAAGAATGATTAAAAATATTCTGTATATGTGTCTGTAATTTTAATATAAAATATTGAAACTGTTGAGTCATACAATATTTTCATTTTCTCTTCGGAACTTCGGAATTTGTAAATCAACTATACCTTTTGACCTGATTTCTTCATAGCTAGATAATCAACTAAATAAGCCAATTAATCTTATTCAAACCAGTTCAATCGGATATTTAATAACCATCAAAATACTCAATTTATGTTGAAGGGCAAAGTGAGCATTTGGATCACGTGTTTCAACTGATTCACATTTTATATTTAATTATAATTTAAATAAAAAATTGTTTAATTTTAACTACAAGAAAAAATAACACAAAAATTGTTCGTTTTCAAATACACAATTTAACTACAAAGTTTGTAGGTGTCCACAAACTAACCCTGCAGTTAAATAACCTGATTCAAACACTTTCAAATGCTGGTGCCGGTGTCATCTTATCACTTTTAAAACGTCAACGAGTGTATTAGTGCCAAACAAGTGAAATTAATATTTTAAACCATTCTTTTTAACGTAGTAACTTCCACAAATATTGTTTTACTCTTAGTGTAGGTGTTTCATATGAAAGGCTTGTGCGTTTGTAAGCAAAAGTTACAATTTCCTTCCTCCTGTAAAGACCGTCACGGCGTTACGATGTGTTGACCGTGAAACCAAAGCAAGAATATAATTTACATGTGTATCAGTAGTCTATAAACCGTTGCAGACAGTCGTGCGTCTATACCAACACATTTCTTATCTACTGCAGTGGTTATTTTGTTTGTGCCATCGTTCAAGCAGCTGTTCCAGCACCAAAGAGCATCAAGTATGTGTGTAATGTTCTAAACTCAAGCTATGACAGTAACCATTTATGTGTGTTAAAAAAAACACAAACGTTTTTATTGCGATTGATTGATGCGAATTAAAGACGATCAAATTGTTTATGTTGACAAACATTTCGATACGAAATTCGATTTAGCAAACGGCAGCAGTTCTGGTACTCCATTCTCTGCAGAACAAGGCATCAAGAGCATTGAAATTTAACTCACACAGACAAGAGTTAAGTCTAGTACGGTTCATTCGGTTGCTTGCTTTAGCTATTCTGAGCATACTGAGAAAAGTATGGTCAAAAAAGTTCTCGAAATTGCTATAGTTTTTATCACCACACTATAAACAACTGCCTCTAGCCGTGTTTATTTTGAACGCTCTGCGCATTCCTTCGTTAACACTGCGTAAGTGGTTAGACAAGTCTGTGTTTACAATTGCCAATTAGCAGCAACGTCAACATGAGACAGCCTCGAACGTATAGAATCATGATAAGCAACAGAGTGGTAGGTTAAGGAATGAAAGGTCAGGTTGAGTTTGCTGTGAGATAAAAGAATGTCATTAAATTACAATATTTTCTTCAGGGCTACGCTTTGGTAGTGTCATCATAATTATATTGAGGTAGTTAAATCATCCCAAAACAGGCAGAGAGCGTGTGCTTGCACCATACTTTTATTAAAATGTATGTTTTCTGAATTAAAAGACAGATCGAGTTGTAATAATCAAGGATGCTTTTTTATGTACGTCTAAACTTATCAAATTTGAGCACGAATACTCTATGAATACTACACCAGAATAATATTCAATTATTTTACATTTTTTTTAAACATTCTTTAACAACCCATTATCTACCATTACACGTTCATATCCTAAACTCTTCGGGCCAAACAGAGCCACAAACAATGCATCCCTTAAAAACATCGCAACACATCGCACCGGCAGATAGGCTGAAGTTAATTGAAAAAGGAAAATCGCTTCCTAAGCACTTGAATAGCTTCGAGCGCACTCATGAACGCTCCAATGAAGATTAAGATTTAAAAAAGAAAACACCCAGCGCGGCTGTCTACGCGATAACGGCAACTTTTACGCGACTCCGGCCAAAGAAACGATCGGTTAATGGTTAAGAGAAACTTTTCCCACCCACGACCCGTCATGTTAGAGCGCGGTCGTAGCTGTGTTTGTGTGTGAAGATATGTGTTTTTGTGCTCAGCTCATGTTGTTGTTTTGTCTTACTTTTTCCATGGAAAACGTGAGAATATTTCGCAAAAAGTTCAGCTCCATATTGCCACATTATCGGTGACCGTCGCACATTGACGTCAATTGCAAACGCGACCGACAGCATCGCACGACAACCTTTGTCGATTGGTCAGAAAATGATAAACAATAGATATCCTCCCCCGGAAGAAGTCAAACCTTTCAAAAAGGAAAAAGGAAAAACAGGACAAAGTAAAAGCATATTCGCGCATTAGGAATGAAAGAGCACGCCCGGCGTGCTTCATACTTTAGCGCGCTGTCGGAAACTTGTCGGAATTCGGTCGCCTACTAACACCTGCCAACGTGAACTAAAGCCATGCTGGCCAACCGAAATTAAATAAAACAATATTATCATCCGCACAAAAATGTCAGCTTTCGGTGCAGTTTTTACCTGTAGCGAACTTCCCTAGCGGCGATGGTTGCTTGCTGCTCCATTATTAAATACCTTCCGTACGCTAACGCTGCAACATATCTGTACACTGCCGGTGGAGATGGAAAATTTCGCACATACATTTTTCCACGTTTCGTTTGCTGGTTTAGCGTTAAAAAAAAAGACCACTGCTTTCGTTTTGCAAGACGACGTTGTGCAAAAGGAAACTTACTTCGCACGGACGGTCAAATGGCACAGCGCAGAAGGTCGAAGGATCAAACTAGTAATGCTTCATTCTATCGTTGAGTATCGCTTTCAGCGCTGTTGCTTTCCTTTGCTACATTCCTGCCACAACCGACGGGAAATGGAATAAAAACGTGTTAAAAATAGACATACGGACAGGCGTTCCGTTTTCTCATCCTCACTGTGTGGTACACCGGTTCGTAATACCGTTAAACATTCTTACGGATACTCCTTTCCGGTCACAACAATGGCTTATCAAAAATATAATCTAATATGTTTACCATCGTCCTTTAACTTTTCTAAAAATTGGTTGCTCACTGTTGTTGTAACTAACGTACGAAGAAGCTGCGTGTGTCCAACTGAAAAAAAACTCCTTTTCCGTTAAGGAACTTCGAAATATGAAAAAGTACATCAGCAAAGTAAGGTTAGCTAGTCACAAACGGAATAGTTACAAAGGAAGGAAATCTTCACGCAGTCGTAAATTAAAAGCACATTTTTAGAACTAGTATTTGAGTTCTTTTCACGATCAATATTTACTTTCACATAGAAAATTCCATTTCCATTGTAGCTTTACGAAGAAAAAGCAAAAATATAAAGTGGAAAGAATTATACCAACACCCTAGTTCTATTAGTCATTGAACCATGCAACAGTAACATTCTCCGGCGTGCTTTAAATTCTTGCTCAAGGTTCACCCGGCAAAGGTGAAAAGGAAACTGCAACGCACGAACTTATTTCTTCGTCACGGGGAAGTTATCGTTTATCAACCATTTTTGTTGTTGCCAAACCGTTGCTTCTGGTACAGTTAATAGCCAATATCGGACCATCGTAACGCTCTATCTATTTGTCCACCTGAACAATACATTGCTCTGCTGGTAACAGCATATCAGAACCAGGATATTTACTATAACGATCAAAAAGGTTATATTGTAACATACGGAACATACGTTCTCAGCTTTTCAAAGTCACGAAGCTGGATGCTGTGTATCTGGAGCTGGACGAGTGTAGCGAGATATGATACAATGAGTTTATGAAAAGATATGTTAGGAATGCTTTTCATCTTAACAGAAAGAGCAGTGATTTTTTCTTTACAGAAATTGCATCAGCGAGTGTTATAATGCTCATTTTTCAATGCACATTTCTTCTCTGATATGCTTTAAATATCGATACAAATGTATCAGCACATTCTATCAATCATAAGATAGACTAACGAGCTCATATGCTCCACCTCGAGATGATAATTTCGAAGAAATCGTTTCATTTGCTTCTCCGCTTTCCCGTCCCTTATTGTTATTGAATAAAACACACTCACAGTGCACCGTGCAGTCAATGGGCTATATAGTACAGTTAGCAGCAACAACCAGCAGCAAAAACCCTTCATCCCTTTCAGTCTCATCTGCATAGAATAGCTGTGTCTGGCAGCGTTGTTCAGTCTGCTTGCCAGAATCAACATTGTTCTCGGTAGATGATTGGATTTTTTACCATCGATTGGATTTCTGCAAACATAGCAGACTACTATGATCAGGATGCACACACACACACACACACACACGGCACATTGGAATGTGTGGTCGGGAATCAACGCAAAAAAAAACCCCTGAAAGAAGAGTATAAAACCACCCTGCAGCATAGGGAAGCTTTATTGGATCAGTAAAAAAATAAACGAGACCAGGATCGGGTGAACATGCGTAATTTCAGTTGCTTTCGGTTACGATGCATCGATGCATAATCGAGCACAAACTGTGTGAATTTGAGCTGCAAGGGACACACACATTTTCTACAGGTAGCCACAGGTGACTGGTGACTTAAAAGGAAAAGTTAGTTGCATAGAATCAGTATAGGGAAACTAATGGTCGATTTAGTGAGGCGGAATCGAATATAATTCAATACATAATCTATTTGATAGTTGTTTGATAATACTAAAACTCATTTGTGAGACGTTACTGTTTGTCTTTTCATGTATTTTCAAGCCGAAACTGAGCGTGCTCTTGTGGACCAGATTAGGAATTTAGAAAGTATTTTCAACTCCAATTATGTTCTTGAAAAAGACAGCCAAAATTGTATGGAAAAGACTTGATCTCCTCGCACAAAAGTCCTCAGAGATGCTCAGGATAGATCTAAGAAAATGCTCCCATTTTTAGACCCAATTTAAACATCCCCTTAAAAGGTCTTAAACACACATTTTTAACAGAACATTAATATGTATTGATTTCAACACTAATACGCAGATTATTTCTTCCTCGTTCCCCAGAATACACAAAAAACAACGCCGAGAATATTCAAATTCTCCACCCGAAACCATGCAGCGCATTCAAAATCCAGCTAAAGTGGCCCTCCGGCAGCGTATCAAGCAGAAGCTACAAACCCTAACACCCGACGAACGTCAGCGACAATCGGGCATCATCATCGACAAGGTAGTAATAGCATTTCGGGCTCACGTCCGTAAACAAATCAACATTTACAATTGTTTAATACTTTTTTTTCGCTCTCCGTGCCTCTATTCTTTTGCACCCCTGGACACACACACACACGCGCGCACCAACCAGGTTATGGCACTTCCGTTCTACGAGCGCTGTCAAAGGATTAGCGTCTATCTCAGTACCGAAACCGAAGTCAACACCAAACCCCTGCTGGAGCGCATGTTTCAACAGCGGAAACAGGCACGTCATACATTTCGTAGGAATTCTTCCGAATTTCTTTCCTTTAACACACTCGAGTTTTGCGTCTACCAGTACGTGGAAGGATACGACCTCCGGAATGATCCTGTTACACGCTCTCTACACACATCGGCAAACCGAACCGTATCGCACCGCGTCGAGCTTTCCATCCATCTGGGAAGCCCTATCGTCCTTTCGAGCCGTACCACCAAATGCAAATCAAAGCAACCTCAGAACAAATATTAATGCAATAAACAACGCGTATTGCAGGCATTGTTCAATATTCGCAGATTTGCATTACGCGAAACAAAAACATATTTTTATCGTTTCTTACGGACTAAAACTTTTAATACTAATTATTCCTCGCATTCAAATATAAAAAACCTCATATTTACTCAAAATTAACAATGCTTGGAATGGTACAAGATATTCGAAATTCGTGAAATCGTACGCTTGAAAGCGTATAGTGAGAACTACCTGTATGAAACAGCCATAATGACGTGCTGTTGTGCAAGAGCAAGACAACAAACAACAAACTACAAAAGCAACACGGGACGATAGGCCTCCACACAGATCGAGCTTGCATGGGTTGAAGGGCTGTCAAATTTTCATACAAAATCAAAACAAACAGGTGCGGTACGGCTCGGTTTGCCGATGTGTGTGGATGGCGTGTTAGAGACGCTAAGAAGATAACAATAATTTAAAAATTCCCTTGAAAACGGGTTCGTACTCGTTGTCGGGACGAGTCGGTCTGGGCTGGCGTTCCTGGCTCAGATGAAATTGAACTTTGACCGTCCTTTTTCCTCGGGGTAGTAGAAATCATGAGCATAAACTGTACCGTTCCTGTCGCTTGCCAAAAAACGCAACCGGGGCGTACAGAATGGTAAGGAAGTGTCGCATTGAATTATGCTTAACCGCTCGGTGTGGGAAATATTTTTGCTGTTTGCTACCACTGCCAGACACGAAACAGCGAAAGGAGCACCCGGAATCCCTGGGAGAATCGTACTGTTTTGCTGCTTCTTTCGCATGGCTCCGCATCAGGGGACGCTTTCAGTAGCGATTGTCGCTCGATGGCGCGCTCGACATTAAGCTGGCGGGCGAAAGGAATATCGAGTACGATAATTGCACCAGCCGAACCGTGACATTTCTAATGATATTGGCAAACCCCGAGCTGTTGCCATCGGTTTCCGACGGTGATCATACTGCGGAAAATACGAGCAATCGTACAGTCGGGAACATTCGAAGAAGTACCATCGAAGGTGCCATTCATTTTCGACTCGACGAATTGTTAAAGAAATGGGCGTTTTAGGTGCACCATTCGTTGTCTTTTAATATCCTTTATTTGATTTTGATTTAAATTTTCCTACCAGCACATAAATTACGTCTAATTAGCCATCAAAACGAGCACATAAAATGGACAACGGTCTCTGACGGTATAAATAGAACCATAAATCAGATGGTCGCAACAAACGCACGCCAGAAGCACGTGTTGGCACAAACAATTATGCACCATCAAAATGGTTCCCTTAGTGTTCGACAGGAAACAAACAAAATGTCCGTCTTGCGTCACGGTATCCATACCCACCCTCGCTACAGCTGGTAATCCACCCACCAAAAAAACACATCCCACGGGAATTTCGGAACAAAACAACGAGCAATTTCGATTACCGGAAATCGATCCGGAATTGCTCGCTGTTCGATGATTCCTTTACGTCGCAACGCTGTTCTCATCGTTTCGCACATTCTTTATTGCTTTCTTTATTTCCCCTGGTCAGGTCTTTGTGCCGACGTACAACAGGGCCGCAATGAAAATGGTTCGAATCAATGATATGGAGGATTACGACCGGCTACCGACGACCACGTGGAATATCAAGCAGCCCGCCTTTGACGATGCAACACGCGACGATGGACTCACAACAGGTGGGTTTTTGGCTGGGGTTTCCGGTCACAGCTTTCTTTTGCTGTGGAAGGGTCGACAATAAGATAGACGGTTAGAATATCATAAATTCTAACATCGCAGCGAATACATCCTCGATAACAGTTTTGCCGGGCACGGTGTGTACCATTTTAGCGCTAGAAACGTTTGGCAAAGGAGACACGTACAGGATTTCTATTTTAAGGTTAAAACTTTGCTGTGCAGAATATCTAAAAAGTGTTGCAAACCAGAGAAGAAAGAAAAATAGAACGTTCTTCAAACGGTTCCATTACAAACACTTCTTACACGATTGCATACATTTGGACGCACTTCGTTGTATCGCGCCGAATTCTAAATATCAAAGTTTACATTTCGTCATTTCTTTCCAACAGGTTTGGATCTCATCATCCTACCCGGTGTAGCTTTTACCAAGGCAGGTGCACGTCTCGGTCACGGCGGTGGATATTATGATCGATATTTGAAGGAGTACTTTGTCAAACACCCGAACACAACGCACCACACCACCCAGCTGGTGGGGATCGGATTTTGCGAACAAATTGTACCGGATGATGGGTTACCGGCCGAACCGCATGACGTATCGATTGCGTACATTGTAACAGCGGATTGAATAATGTAGTGCAGTGAATGGTTTTATGGTTCGTTTACTTTTGCCCCACGCCTGTTGCATACTTGACTTTTTAATTAATTATTGGACTCCGTTTAAAGAGCCTTTCTTTTCCTTTTTACTGTAACGCTTTCTTTATCCGTTTGGGAGTACACAAAGAAACGGCGAAAAGGTCAACAATAATGATAAACCGCTGTTTTCTTTTCTTTTTCAAAATTAAAGACCTGCACCAAAAGGTTCGTCCAAGTGCAATAATGGTTACAATCAATTTATCAAACATTTTCAATTACCTTCTGGCATTTTACACAAACCTTCTGCTTAAAATACAAAAAATAGAGAAAACAAAGCGTTCGGACACCAAATAAGCTTATCGGGGGGTTTCTTTATGTTTATTGCTTCTTCTCGTTTTCCTTCCCTTTCCATCGTCATGCGCAACACCGTGCACCGTTTCGTTTGTTAGCTTATTTACACTGTACTGTACGATATTTGCCTATCTACACATTCACAAATTCAACCGAATCCTTATCATTAACAAACTAGGCATTTTACTGTTGTTTTGTTTTCGTAAAAGACGCTTCTAACTTCACTAAGGAAAGTTCGGATGTTTTCCTCTTTCTCCTCTTAATGATTCTTTTCATATCTTTGCTCTCGTATCGGCAGTACGTCGTCTAATGACTAAAATCACAAAATAAAAGTTTTCCTTTATCGTGTATACAGTTTTGCGTTTTTGCTTTTATGCACCATTCGCTTTTTCTCGTTTACATACTTTTTTATTGTTGATTTTCGTTTTCCTTTACGTCGTTGCTTAAACATATTTGAGCACCGTTTAAAATGTGACGCTTGTTATGGAATGCCGGGCGTCTCCATTTCTGCACTATGAACTGGTTTCTTGTTTTATTCCTGTTTTCTGCTTCCGTTTCACACATATTTTTACAAACTTAATATTTTCAGCACCTCTGCATATCATACAATAAATTTAATGGAAAACAAACGTTTCTTTTTTCGAATTCTCAACATCTATCTACAATTAATACTTAATGTACGGTGGAAATCTATTGCTTGTTCGCACTCCTTCCCATTAACAAAAGTCTGTGATCCCCACGTAACAAAATCCAACAAATTACAAACGATCCACCATGATTGACGCGATGCGGGAACACTGTCGGTGAAAAAGTTTCAAGCCCACCCCAAACCTTCATCTCATTAAAAATGCGTCCAAAGTCGTTGAAATCATACAGTTTTCTTTCGTCATCTGTTTCCCTCATTTCCTGTCCGTACGTGTGTTAAACATCCTGCTGACATCGACTACGAGCAACCTGATTTCCGATCTGTTGATGAGGATAATTCGGAACCACTTTTCTTTTCTCTCATTTACTAATTCCATTGCACCTTCGGTGTCCTTTGTCATGCTGTCACCCTTTTTTCTTTCTCTCTCACTCTGGTTTTTAATTAGATTTCCGATCTGTTGATGAGGATAATTCGGAACCACTTTTCTTTTCTCTCATTTACTAATTCCATTGCACCTTCGGTGTCCTTTGTCATGCTGTCACCCTTTTTTCTTTCTCTCTCACTCTGGTTTTTAATTATTTTAAACACACGTTCCGTATCTCGTCGAAACAAGATATGCGACCAGGATCACTGGTCCACACCTATATCCGAAGTGGAAAGTTAACCTTCTCTTTGCAACAGCTCCAAACAGGACTGTTGGTCCTTCTTTTCCAACACCGAGAACTTCCAACACACACTAAACAGGGGAAGTTTTTCACAGGACATAAAACTTCCTGTCCCTGTTTCCGTTCGAACAGAACCCGGTCGCTCGAACGTCCTTGCGGCATTACGCCACAAAGGAATTAAAAAAGTTATCACTTCCGCGAATTGTCGACGTGAAAATCGCAACAACAAATGGAAAGAGAAGCAAAAAACAAGGATTCCTATCCTCCCAGAAAGTTACAAAGAAAGGGAAAAGCACACAACCAGCATTCAACGGAATGGAACGATACCGTTTTGTATTTGGTCCTGTAACGAATTCAATTTTCCCTTTTGCCTCTGTTTAGCTTTTATCCGGGTGACTGCTACGGAAGTAGGTACCGAGCATGAACGGTTTTCGGGGAAATTCATCACCAACGAAGAGGACGCCCCGACTGCCTAACCGTCGAAGACGTGGCAAGAACAGAAAAAAAAATACAGCAAACCATCTTCCATGAACTATCGGTTCGTTCAGAATGTAAGCAGTACGGTAAGATTTGTGCTCAATCGTCCTCTTCCTGCTTTACGGTTTACAGCACAGCACAACTTTCGCGTTTCAGTTAAGGGAAGCAAATTAAATTCCTTAGGGAAATTATCATCGAGTCGTAGGTGCACAAAATGAAATGCAATCCGTGCACAGCCAATCCATGCGAACAAGCTTGTACAAGACAATGACGAAAGACAAACTAGTTGTTTGGTGCACAAATGAAATCAACCACACCAAGGAAAGCAGGAAGCGAAACAAGAGCGCACGAAGCACTTTCTTTTCCCTCTTCATTAAACCATACCCGGTAGAATTGCAAATCGTAATCCGTGCGGCTAAGAAACGCACAGAAACGTTCTGAATGTGCAGTGAAAGCTAACCGAATGCATATCTACCTTGTGGCGGACTCGATCACTGTCGGCGAAGTTTTGTCGTCGTTTGCTTTATCAACTAGCTGCCGCACCATAAACGAGCAGCTCACCACACCGTGCAGCCATTGCTGAACGTGAGATAGTAATCGCAACGAGTAGAACAAACGTACGGTAAAGGAGAAGGAGGAAAGTTTATAATTGTCTCAAGAGCTTGACGATGGGTTTTCGTCGAGACGCAATTCATCGGTGCACGGGTAGAATAATCCGACGTTACTTCGTAATAGGATAGACGATACCGTTCCATCGCGCAACCAGCGAGATGGATTTCTTTTTCCGAAACGGAGAAAAACCCATCGTTTCGAAATCCTTTAATAAACAGGCAACCAATCAAATCGACATTTGCTCGTGCTTCTGGAGCACATCAAATGATTGCGCCTAAATGGCTGCAATATGATGTTTTAATTGTATGTCGACTAGCAACACCGTCGCTAAGCAGTGCGAGAGAAAACACGTGGTACGGTCTTTTTGTTGCTGCTTTAACCAAATGTGATAAAAATTATACACATTGTACGTACATTGATCTGCCAAGTGTATGGAAAAGAATTACGGCTCGCTTAAAACTCAATCTTCACGCCCGTTGACACGAAACAATTCCGTTATCGAGCCTGGGTGAAAGTGAAATCTAATCGCGACGAAAACGTACGCTTAAAAGAGCAAAACAAAAACGAACCACATGTACTGCTGCGCACAATACATCCTCCGTCACAGCACAAGGATGTAATTTCCTGTGATGCTCCTATCGCTCGAATGACACGCCGTAGACACGCAGGAAATGAAACAAAAAATATTAATTCACTTTCAAAACATCGATCAACATCAAAACTAAATTATCATTATTTTCAACTCATAACCTTGTCGTCCTGCCACTGCCATCGATTTAACGTAGGGAGTCTGTAGCCAACGAAACAAAACAAAAAACGCGGCCGATTGGAAAAGGAAAAAAGAGGATAAACTGTCAAATTGATCGCCGTATCGCGATGACGTCGGCTTCCGGCCGTCGTTCATGTGATTGTGTCGTGGCAGGATCAAACATTTTTTTTCTCACAAAGGCAGGCACAGGTACGTTTTTAAATTTAACAATACAATCACCTTGGCAGGACTACACAAACAAAAAAACTACAAAAAAATTGGTACAATATTCAACAGAAACGATGAGCTGACGCACTACACTAAGAGCTAAAGCTTTTGACAAGAGTTAAAATTTAAGAGAAACGTTTAAAAGTCAGCTTAAATCAACAGGGTGTCTAGTAAGATTCTTTTACGCGGGATTCGTCAGACTTCCTGGAAACAAATCGACAACGATCCTCCTGGGAACTATCATCTTGGCAAACTATTGGACTAAATCATGCTTCCAAACATGCGCTTTCCCCGTGTCAGTATCAAACTGACCACCATCACCGATAGCAGGAAGAAGACCACACTCAGGAAGTAGAAAAACCAGCGACATCGGCTCCGGAACTGTTTTTCCTTCTTCATCTTCAGTCGCAGCTGCTCGGCACGCGGCACGTCCAGTGTGAAGTCGGATTCGGGACGGGTTGAGGGCTGCAATAAGGGAAAGCAGAACGAGAAAGGTTTGGTTCAATTAGAATGTGGTGTGTATTTAGGGTCTACAAAAGGTTTTTCGAATAGAGTAGGCATTTGAGTTAAGCTGATTTCAGTACAAAACGAGCAAAACGATGGGCTAACTAAGTGAATATGTTGGGCGATTCTGAGAAGAGTTGAAAGTCTCTTTTATCTCCGACGCACTATGGACCATGACCATTCATGAGCACCGTCCTAATATCTACTACTCAGACAAGAACGATTGCAACTGAGGATTTTTTCAACAACATCTATCTACTGCGATATTTAGACCTATCACTTGAGTTCAAGATTATGAGTTATAAAGAAGCTCTCAGTTTTTCTTGAATTACGAGATCTCGTTCCTGTTTGATGTCCTCGCTTTTCTCCAGGAAATAAAGATATTGTAGAAACCTAATTGGGTACAAATACTGGTTAAGAATGGCTTCATTATCAAACAATATCGCTAATCAGGGGACAGTCTTAACTAATTTCCAAACCCAAAACTTCACTAATTTAGTGTAAACCAAATAAAAAATGGTAGAAGCGGAAAATCTCGTCTCCAAAATTTCGATAGTCTTCTGTTTATACAACCTACACCAGTTTCTTTATTATAAAGTGCATCATATTTTCTACGATTAATTTTTCATTAAGTCATAACAATAATTCAAACCGAATCAAAATGCGAGGATATTAAATTCTCCATGCCACCACATCGTTCAAATCTCTACTGTCACACTTATGAAAGATGACCTAATAAATATTAAACAAATAGACCATTTATTGAAGAAAACAAGATTATTATCAGCAAATCATCCTGCCACCGGTCTTCCCTGAGCTGGAGCACAATCTGCATGAAAAAAAAAAACAAGCAACTCTGAATCGCTTTTTCCTTCGTACATTTGACGTCGCCCTCAACTGCTTTCACCCATCTTTCTCCGTTCGCTCCGTTCGGCCAGAGTTGATTGAGTTCTCCTGCTGTAAACGATCCCCATTTTACACTTAGCTACGTATGGCTGTGTGCGTGTGTCTCTTCACACTAGCGCTGCAACAAACTCACCCAATTTACTGTAAGTGTGCTGCTGCTGTGATAATGGATTACCAATGAAAGGCAGACGGATGAAGAAAAACGAAGGAAAACAAGGCGTCATTCAAGCAGCAAATTTGAAGCCTCCCTTTTGCGAACGATTCCGGTCGCAACCTACGCGTTTGCCGCCGGTCGTCGATAATTTAATCACCTGGCCAGATTCCTGCCATCATCAGCTGCTTTCGTGGTTTGGCCCCACACAGCATCTGCGCGACAGCAGCATGATGAATTCAGTACATAATTTAATTAAACATTCCGTAATCGACATTGAAAATCAAGCGCAGTGCAATCACTTGGACGCGAGAGCAGCGTCTACTCGACGCGTCGACGATCGTTTTGTCGCTCGTAGCTGTACTAGACGCTGTGGACATAGTGAAGCCGGTAGTGAGCACACTTAGCGCCGAAGGGCGATTTCAAGCTGGGCTTTGTGATTTGTGTGTCGTTTTCCGAAAAAGTAATTAAAACGTAAGGTTTCACTTTCTAGCAGCAGCTGCTGCGGATGCCGGTTGAAAAGTGGACGGAATTTAACTTCTTTATTGCGATTGCTTTTCCTCTCACAATAGGATATTCGAACAACATTATTGAATTTATTTTCCGATTAAAAAGTGTATTGGAACTTTTAAAAGAAGCTGGTTAACGTCATTAAACGAATATTCAAAACATAAGCAATCCTGCGCCAAAATAATAGAGGATATTCTATAGCTGTACACCATTTGATAACGCTTTTAAATTTTCAATACAAACAAATCCATACCTTACTATTTCGTTGCGATTGCGTTTCAACGACACCATTCATATTTGCATTTTCCACCGAAACCAACACCGTTTGCTCGTACACTTTACTGAGTATTAGCCCTTACCGAATACTAAAACAGGCACACAGATTTCGACGTGCTCCACCATACCAAATCCTGTGGGTTTTTTGAGTTGTTTAAGCAAAAAAACCTATTCACAATTCACCGAACGTACAACACTAAAACGAGGTGATTCCAGGAAAAGAATGATCCTTCTGCAGCAATAGGGTTTAACTGCTCAAAACCTGGTTTCCGCAAGTGAGCAAGGACGAACAAAAAAAGCACAGTTTGACGCACAAACACAGAGCCATCGTCGAATGCACTCATGTGCAGTTAGCGACAGCTACACCAAGCTTTCATTGCCAGCAATATGCCATAAATCAGTGAAAAAATCCTATGAAACAGATACAGCTGAGTCTGCAGATCTTCACTGGAGATCTAGCAATTTCCGTGGAAACGGGTCATTCGAATTGTGGTTTCTGCATACTGCGTCGTTTATTGGTTTGGAAAATTCTGCAAGGGTATGCCAAGTAGAGAAACGAGATGTTTCTGATAGTTGCAAAGTTGAGGCGTGTTGGTAGAGTGCATGCACAATTCACCGAACGTACAACACTAAAACGAGGTGATTCCAGGAAAAGAATGATCCTTCTGCAGCAATAGGGTTTAACTGCTCAAAACCTGGTTTCCGCAAGTGAGCAAGGACGAACAAAAAAAGCACAGTTTGACGCACAAACACAGAGCCATCGTCGAATGCACTCATGTGCAGTTAGCGACAGCTACACCAAGCTTTCATTGCCAGCAATATGCCATAAATCAGTGAAAAAATCCTATGAAACAGATACAGCTGAGTAGGCGGTACGTCACTGGAGATCTTTCTCCAACAGAGTGCAATTTCCGTGGAAACGGATCATTGGAATTGTGGTTTCTGCATACTGCGTCGTTTATTGGTTTGGAAAATTCTGCAAGGGTATGCCAAGTAGAGAAACGAGATGTTTCTGATAGTTGCAAAGTTGAGGCGTGTTGGTAGAGTGCATGAACAGATGACAGATGACAAGAGCATCAATTACTAGACAATCTTCTCGGATGATAGCTCAAAAGTAGCACATTGCAACACAATTAGTGCACAAGCATCAGGAAAGTATGTAACTAGCGATTATTTTGTAACGTATTTTGAGCGAATGGCAGCAATATGATATTTGATTGGAGTATTTACTAACAGTTTAACGGATGCTGCTATTGTGATATCATCTGAGAACGAACCATAATTTGTGCTACCGTATTATGTGCGCTTTTTACTCGACAAAAAAGTTAATCTCTCTCTGATTATAGTTTAAAACTACTTCAAACAACCCTTTAATAACTCTCAAGTACAACAGACACTTCCCTCGCGTACCACGCGTAATATTGTGAAACAAATCAGTGATCTCTCCCCTTAGAGCTAATTGCTCAATCTTGTCCCAGCAGCCACCGCTTCCCTTAAAAGAATTTGACCCAATGCGTCAATCGCACCGATATGTCGGTATTATCAACTTTGCGAAACTTTGCAATTGCGACCGTACGCATCGTTCTGCGGCACAACATAGGCCGCACATCAAACGTAAATCGAGCACCGTGCCTCAATTGAGCAATTGCACAAAGCCTAACTCATGTAGGAATGTAGAACCGATTAATCGACGAATGGGAATTCCATTCCACCGAACCACGACGCGCATGGCGAAAGAAACGCACTGACGAATTGTACGTAATTGCTCAAAAATTCCGCCATTCTGCATCTGTTTGCAGATCTTTCACACGAAAGGAATGGACGCTGGCTTCGGACCCATTTTAGGGGTACGCCGCACGTCTAGCTGGCGCGTTTGGCGCGCTTTCGGTACAGTCCAGTGACTACACCTTTCCGGCGATGGTGGCGCGTGTAGTCGCGCGAAGATGGCATTTGGTCGCGTCTTTCCCGGTTGGCCGATTGCGATGACCTTCCGTAACATGGGGGGGGGTACGATCCATTGGTGTGACCGGTCGCGGCAACAGACCTCATCAATTAAACGGCACTGTTCCTCTCGGGCACAGTCCACCGGGCCGTGGTAATTCAAGCAGGAGGATACAAATCCAACGCTTGGTACCGATTGCCCAATCGAAACGGAAACTTGCCGCGAGATAAAACGAAGAAGGGTTTATGTCACAATCGGCTGGTTTTGCTATCGGGGGGGGGGGTACGATCCATTGGTGTGACCGGTCGCGGCAACAGACCTCATCAATTAAACGGCACTGTTCCTCTCGGGCACAGTCCACCGGGCCGTGGTAATTCAAGCAGGAGGATACAAATCCAACGCTTGGTACCGATTGCCCAATCGAAACGGAAACTTGCCGTGAGATGAAACGAAGAAGGGTTTATGTCACAATCGGCTGGTTTTGCTATCGAATGGGCGCGAATGGGGCGTGAAACATATGCCGGTAAAGGTGGTACTTGGTGATGCTACAATCGGCGTGTTGTGGTACGTTCCCTATGTTCGCTGTATGGATAATGATGTTAGAAAATGGGAATATTAATGGTTAATGCATTTTTGATAGTGGATAAGTTAAGGAAAAGCTTGGCATTTGGAATTTACTGGTTTTGCATCTGCAACAAAGAAATTAAACAGGCTAATTACAATAAATCAATATTGTACAAAATGCCAGTTGCAATTACAGATAAAAATATTAGCTGTCGTCTTGAAATCCTATGAATGTTTACTTTAAAATGCAACACCGAATTTGACGATTGATTTTCAAATTATTATTCCCCTTATTCTAGTGCAATATTTCAAAAATTAGACAATAATCTCAAATGGTTGTTAGCATTTTATGTCCACGACAAACAAAAATACCAATTTTTTTTCAAAAATGTCAAGCAAATTAAAGTCCAGGAAACTTTTGTAATCATTCTGAAGTTTGGTGTTAAGTTTGATTTTCGTATATTCGGCAAGGGTTGACAAGAATTCCCCATTGTACAAGTAGCTATACAAAACACAACAATAGTGTGTGATGACGACTTCAAACATACTACTCTACACCAGCATAAGATATCTTCATTGCTCTTCGGAGCTATGGCATCAAGAGATATTCATTTTCTTTTATTCCTATCATACTATATTGAATGTACCATTTTCAATAATACAGAATTTCCGTAATGAAGGACCAAAGTTCGAGACATTTGTGGACTCTGTACTAGATGAAATAGAGCATTTTCAAGACGAACTTCCAGCAAATTACAATTTTTTAATCCCGTTTCAGTAGAAAATTTTCGTCTAAACCATTGCATAAGTTTACTTTAATAAACACAGCATTAACACATTATGATCTATTTTTTTATTTTTTATGGATTGGATTGAGGATCAATGCGACGAAGACAAAGTACCTGCTTGCCTTTGGCTCTGACCGTGATAGAGCACGACTCGGAAGCAGAGTATTAGTTGACGGCGACGATCTCGAGGTAGTAGAGGAGTTCTGCTACCTTGGCACGATCGTAACTTCGGATAACAACGTAAGCAGCGAAATCCGAAGGCACATTGTTCAGGGGAATCGTGCCTACTACGGACTCCACAAACTCCTGAGATCCAGAAGACTCCAATAACGCACGAAATGCGCCATATATCGTACACTAATACGGCCGGTAGTCCTCTACGGGCACGAGTCCTGGACTATGCTGGCAGAGGACGCCAATGCACTCGCCATCTTCGAACGGCGGTTGCTACGGACTATCTTTGGCGGTGTGTGCGAGCAGGGCGTGTGGAGAAGGAGAATGAACCACGAGCTAGCTGAGCTGTTTGACGATGCAGACATCCTGACGGTTGTCAAAGCCGGAAGGATACGCTGGTTGGGCCACGAGATGAGGATGCCGGACTCATGCCCTGCCAGAAAAGTGCTCGTCAGCGACCCGTTCGGCACGAGGCGTAGAGGAGCCCAGCGAGCTCGTTGGCTGGATCAAGTGGAGTCTAACCTGAGGGATATCGGATGCAGCCGGGGATGGAGGAGTGCAGCCATGGACCGAGTTTCCTGGAAACGGATTGGACACCAGGCCATGTCTGTTAGACGTGCTCCCTAGGAGCAGGCCACAAAAGAAGAAGAAGAAGAAGA
>KZ061764.1:311142-321654 GCA_002091835.1 Anopheles maculatus
GAGGACGCCAATGCACTCGCCATCTTCGAACGGCGGTTGCTACGGACTATCTTTGGCGGTGTGTGCGAGCAGGGCGTGTGGAGAAGGAGAATGAACCACGAGCTAGCTGAGCTGTTTGACGATGCAGACATCCTGACGGTTGTCAAAGCCGGAAGGATACGCTGGTTGGGCCACGAGATGAGGATGCCGGACTCATGCCCTGCCAGAAAAGTGCTCGTCAGTGACCCGTTCGGCACGAGGCGTAGAGGAGCCCAGCGAGCTCGTTGGCTGGATCAAGTGGAGTCTAACCTGAGGGATATCGGATGAAGCCGGGGATGGAGGAGTGCAGCCATGGACCGAGTTTCCTGGAAACGGATTGGACACCAGGCCATGTCTATTAGACGTGCTCCCTAGGAGCAGGCCACGAAAGAAGAAGAGAAGATGAACAATATTGTTTCTTTAACTTTAACTTGCGAAAGTCAAAAGTGTCTTGTGGGTGTCTTTACTCACTTTATTCTCCAAACCATTGTCGCTAAACTATTTTCATTCTCACCTGTTCAAAACGTCGATCGTATTTCAAAACTTATACCCTATACGAATCACTTATACCAAGTACCAACAGATATCAAGCCATCCTCCCAATCAGCACCGTCCACTTGTGGACAAATTCTCCTACTTAAGTGATATACGATAGCCGTACGTGACGATACCAGCAATCAACGCGATGAAGATGATGATGTAAAAACCATTAGACCAACAATAATCTTTAACTTATAGCGTGTACCCATCCTTCCCTCTTATTCCTTCCCATCTTCAGTCCACCAAAAAGGGCAACCAAGGAAAAAAGACAAAACTCAAAACTTTACAAATCGCTAACAATCGCACCACGAAGCACCACCAGAATCCATTTCTTGGCAAATCATAAAGTTCGCATCTTATGCTCACCAGCATCTCACCCATTACACCCCGGCAAGTGGCCAAATAACACGGTTTACCTAGGGGGTAAGGCAATGCTGCCAATGTTTTATCATTTTTCATATCAATGCTTCTATTCGTCCCCGTTCGGGGCTTCGGGCGACATTTTTACGGTACTGATGGGTTTTTTTTTTTTGCTAATCTTCTTTCCTTTTGTTCTCTCTCTTCTTTACTGTCCATCGCGTCCAAAACGTCCAACTTCATGGTAAGCTTTTTCCGGATGATTTTCTATTACCCCAACTTCAAAAATTCCTCCATTCGGTCGAGGGTTGAGAAGAAGCTTTTACAGCAGACGAGCAGCAGTGGAGAATCATCTCACCGCACACGCTGAAAAGGCACCGAGCTTATGACATATCGTTCCACAATCGCAATTTACGACACGTAGTTTGATTCAATATTCCTCCCTCCTCGATAGCTCGTTCGCTCAAACTGCTCTGTCCACCCGCGAAGCTAACGATGCACCACGAGCTGTTATGATTATTATGATTATGGAGAATGATTTGCCGAGGATGATGCCCTTTCGGGGGTAGAAGTTACTTATTCTCTCCGGGGCATCATTTTGACAGTTTTGACGCAACCGCAGATTAATGCTCCGTTTCGATGTGTCCTTTTTTATTTGGACAGATGCATCCATTCGACACCCCATTTCGAGGGATTGCATTTTATGGTGCATTATGGATGCATTTATGATCGTTTGACCGCGGGAGCAAAACAGATTGATGGTTAGCGTCATCTGTTGTTATTGCAAGACGAAGAAGACGTCGCCCCGATGTTTGTCCTACACTTCAAGACCGTCGTTACTCAACCGGCGCAGAGAGGTGCCACCGCCACACGAGTCAGCTACACATTTTGCCTAATTCGATTGTAATAATCGTTATGTGAACCAGTGCAGCAGCATAATCATCGATCGCGAGCCGAGGGCCAGCTGGAAAACAACTCTATCATCGGCATACCGTGCGGCCTGTCGTGACTAAATTAGCGCCTTTTTCTTGCCGTTGTACGAGTGCACTCGAATGGAAATGAGCACGAGTATGGTTCTGTGCGCGTGTCATCGGCTGAAGTAAATCAATTACCAATTCGTGTTTCGAAATTGATTATGCTCTTATCCAAATAATTATTATATTGAAGATAATCACAAAAATGGTGTCAACATATTTAAAACACTTTTCGGGAATAGATAGACAGCAACTAAACTTGGCGTTTCCAAATACATTGCTGGTGAAGTTATTCATGTCCATCCATTGCACGAAGGTTCCCACAAATGCTTGAAAGCTTTTAATATGATTAATTTTTTGGCAAACCACCACATACATCACCTCACTGGAACATAAATCAAGCGCTTATCGATCGGCGCATTGCCACCGCACACGCACATGATGATCAACCCAATCAAAACACTTATCTATCATCCTTTTTTTTTATTCGCTCCGTTTATCCCTCCCGTGAGCTTTATGATGATGAGCGCCGGACCGTCCCTGGCAGTGAGATAAAATAAACTCACGTAAATACATCGACAGCAACCGCCAACATGTGCTGTACATGCTTGCCGTTATCTAACACCGACCGTCGGGCGAAGCCAACCATTATACGGTGGATGATTAAGAGCATCGTTGCTAAACACGCTAGATTCGACGCTAGCAAATACCGTATGTTAAACAAGCGAGAACGAAAACAAAACAGTAGCACCCAACTATTATCGAACATAATGTTCGAAGTTGGTTAACGTTTGTTGGTTGGCTGCGCAGTGGACGACGATAGAAGCTTTGGATGTTGTTTGGTTTTTTAAATTATGTATCAGAATAATTATTCCGCGTAGCAAGAATCCGATTAGGTTAGACCTTTAAAGCTGGTTTAATTTACTGAAAGTTATTTCAAAAGTTGTACAAATATTGCAACAAAATTATGAGAATTTCTCGATCGAATTATTGATTATAATCTACTATTAAAACACGCACAAAAATGACCAATTTGATGGTTCTTTTACATAGCTTTTATTAGTGAACCTTCCTATCGCAATTCGCTCCACATCACGGTTTCCTTCTGCGGTATGTACTCACTTCATAAAGAGTAATTTAAATAAAAAAACACCACCTCCTCAAAATGGTCCAGTCATGGTAGGCAAACCTGAAGCGAATAGCATAAGCTAATCACAGGCGCAAATTGAAATCACGATGTGGTCTTACGGTTTTCCTGGCGTTTTTTTTTTGCGGACCGTTCCCACGATATCACACACGCACACGGAGCGCATGCTTATGATTTAAGGATCCTGTCACACCTCCTAACCCACCCAACCAGCCCATTAGCACGGAAAATATGAAATGGAAATGATTTCGTGTTTATTGTAGTAATTAACTAAGCTGCTAAAATGTGTCCAGAAGGTCAACGAACGAATGACCGGCAACAGGTCGCGCTCGGAAAGTCACCGTGATTTTATCACGTTTGGGAACCTGCCGAAAGCCAAGAGTTCGTGCCTGTAGGTGATTCACCTACTTTGAGCCCAGGCAAGCAAAGTGCTGTCAAATTCAAATTGAAATTTTCCTTCAAAAATGTTGCCAAAATGGCGTCAAATTATTCTCCAACAAGTTCCAGTGGGAAGTGGCAGCCCACCTGCCACCTAATTTTACTCGCCACAACGATTATCCCGGCCCTTTTTCGGCCCGATCACCACCACCGGACGCCACGATGGACTCCACCCAGAAACCCAATGGCACACTTACGCGTCGTCCGGTGGCTCGCATTTCTGGCTTTCTTTGGCATTATTTTTTCGGGGCTCAAGATCACCCCACCCCCCCATTTAAAGATTCCCATAATAGTTCATGAGTCGCCGTTTTTAACTACCATCTTCCAACACACTCTCTGTCGATTCCAGCTCATGTGTCATCGTGGTAGAGTACCGAAATTGTTGTACCGAGCTGGAGGCTCTCCCCGAGCAACGTTTACCCTCCTCATTAGCCGGTCTCTTACCGGCATCGTGTCAGCACGATGATGCTGCTGCTGCTGCTGCAATTACATAAACTTCCGATTGAATAATATTTGCCTCGCCATCGGCAGACGATCACCTAGTCTGGCGCAACCGTATTTGCCATATGAGCACAGTGAGCACACACAGACACGAGAGTGATGGGGCAGCTGCATATGCTGCGCTTGTTTGGTGTGTTTCACGACCGTTTAGTAGCAATTTGAACAATTCTTTCCCACCTCTTTGGTAGTGTTCAACCCACCGGGGACGCGAGCGAGAGCAGCAGATGAGGTGAACCCCTTTGTAGTTTGCAAAACCCGTAATGAACGCTGATCGATGGGCTTTCCTTTCGGTGCGTACTGTGCTGGGAAAAGTCGTAGCGTTTTAAGGCAATCGGTTCGACATGGTACCGTGACATGCTGATTTTTGTTTTGCAAAGATGTCGCATTTTAAAGGTTTTGCGTGTGTTTTTTTTTCAGTGTTTCGGGAATTGGGCTAACTATCATCGCTTTTGGATGACATAAAATACGTAAGGGATGACGGGATATAATTGAGCGCATATAAATAGGTGTCATGAATTACTCAAGATGATTTCATTTAGTTACGTTAAATTAATATTATATTTAAAGGATTTAGGAAAATATTTTTCGAGAAAGTGAAGCTTACATCACAGTAAGCTTAGTATTTTTAGTTTATTTTAGTATTTTTTAGTTTATTTTATTAACAATGTTTCGAACCATAACAATCCACATGTGAATAACTTAGGGGAATGTTTCAAACGAATAGTGCAATATTGCAATCATATAATGGAAATTTGCAAAGGAAAATTCGGAAACATACTTCGTATAAATATAATCAGTTTAATCGAACTTAGGCGCTGCTCTCGCAAATGTCGTTTACGACAACCGACAAAAACAAACGTATGGGGCTGCATGGAGGTGCTCTAGAATAAGTTGTCAAACATCAACGAACATTTGTCGTAATACAAATCGGGTTGTATTTGTTCGTTGACATACCTTCACGCTAGCAATGTTGGTAAAAAACATTGCTGGTTGTCAAACATATATGCCAAACCGATCGGTTGTTCGTTGACAGTTTGACCGACAGCTATATGTTGGCATCTGTTGGCCAACAAAGAGCACTCATAAGACATGGCTAGAGCACTCATAAGACATGTCGTTGTCGTTTGTCGGAAACGGCATTTGCTAGAGCAGCCCCTTACTTTAACTTCATCTCTATCTTTCTTTGTAAGTATTTAATCTCAAAATGTTATAACATATATAATATTATGTCATGTACTGTATGAAAAAGAAACTGTTCTAGATTGCTTCTACAGCTCATAAGAATAACTAGAACAGAAAGATTTGTTTTATCTTAATAAACAACACTTAATTAATTGCTACAGATGTTACTATTCTTTATGCAGTAAAAAAACTGGACAATTTTTCTATCAAAACCCAATAAAATATGATTTAAAACCATCAAATCGATTTCACACAGCACACACACACCCTCCACGGTACAAAACTTTAAGCCCTACCGAAACGAGCGAGATCACATAAGCTTCCCCGATTTTTTATGCTCCACAATATGTTTGGTCCACCAACCATTTCAGGTGACATTTCCACTTCCACGATCGCCTTCTCACGAATACACCCGCCCGACACTATCGGAGGCCACATCCGAGTGGCATTAAAATAAATTGTGTCATGAAATCGATCGAGCCTTCTCCATTTCCCGGCGAACTGTGCGAAAACTGTACGAAAGGGTAGCGAAAAAGAAATGCAACAGAAAGCATCAAATTGCCGAATCGATTCCAGTGGACCTCTGTTCCATTTCGGAGTTGTTCGCCATCATCATCGCCGTGGTGACTTATAACGCGCTCAACGATCCGTTCACAATGGCTCATTTAGCGGATGGTAGCATCGATTGGGCATTCCGGGTGGCTCCGGTGTTGACCATTCGGGCGAATACCACGGGACGCTGCTTCAAGACACATCTAGCACGCGAACTGGAGATGAAGCAGCTGTGAACCCCGAACTGGCCTCCGCACGTTTGTGGATGTAATCGTGGCTAGCCAAAAAAAAAAACTCCAAACGACCAGTCAACGACCAACCGGTTCGGTCGGAATAATTTACTCCTCGTGAGCCGGTGTAATTCAGGAAGCTCATTTTCCATCGCAGTGTCACCACTGGAAAGTGTTGTTACAGTTTCGGAACTTCGGTACAAAACGGTTCGAAAACGATAGTCACCTGATTACATGACACCGTTCCATTCGGGGGTTTCGGTGGCGGTTGGCCGTTTTCTGTGTTGCTTTTGTGCGGAACATTTACACTTCGCGAAAGCGCGTTCTGTTTGCACGAGGAATGGTGTAAAGCCGTGGACAATTAATTTCAATTAATGTTATACGCCACCGGGTACAGTTGGTTCGGGAAATTCATCCGACTGGATCAAGGTCACGTTCGTTTGTTGTGCCGCGAAAGTCAAGGTGACCACATTGACACATTTAATGTTTTGTGAGTGGTAGAAATCAAACACACTTAGAAATAATGAAGGCTAAGATGTTGAAAACAATAATTTATAACAATCAACAATGCACAGTTGGAAGGAAGACTGAAGTAATTTTAAAAACAATGCACACACTTTGATTGATTCATCAGCATTCAAACGAATCGAACGATCGGCCCTACTACGGTGACAGCTTCCGTCAACAACAAAGTACGGCACTTAATACCGAATCATTTGTGTCAAATCGAACCGATCCGTTGGCGGCGCCATATGCTGCACTATTAATCAACGCCCGAACCCAGCAACAGTGCGCGGCATAATTGCTTTTTTCCGCGCCAAATTGAATTCCTGAGACATCGAGAACGATTGAGCTGTAAGGAAGTTCTAGGACCGTCACTTGATTTGCATTTATCAACTTGATTGATGGTAACCGTTCGAATAGCGCGTCTTTGCTTCGGTACAGTTTCTTCATAGCAAAACGTTTTTATTAAAATCGCTACTATTATTTTTAATAAGTCCTGACCAGCGCGTCACTTTATCTCGCGAAAACAATTTCCACACGAATGGCTGCCGTATTTCATCGCTAATGAAATTCCTCCCTCAGATCTATTTTTCCTCGTGATTTTGGGGCTCTTTATCGAACGCCACTGTCTACGGGGCGAATTTAACAAATAGACTCATAATTTACAATTTAAATTATTTTACTCGAGGTGTTAATGATGTGGGCCACCCTTATGAAACTGACGATCAGCCAACGCACGAACAAGTTTCGATCGTATGTAGCTAAGTCCTCAACAGTCAGATTCCGTCCCAAACATAGGGCTAGTTGCGTTATTTCACTTTTGGAAGGCATTTATCAATAATTCACCACGAATTTCATCGTTTGTGCCATCGTTCGTTGAACCGTTGTTGACAGTCGGCTTACGAAGAAGGACCGTGAAAATGTGCGTGATCATCGATCACGGCATCGACAAAAATCCGCCCGGTACAATACAGCTGATGAAATGGTCCTTCACTTGGCAAGGCTTTTTCATCGGCGCGATGAAATACGATCCGTGTGCCCCCACGGGGCACATGTTCGTTCCAGCACCGAAATCAATTGCTGATGCTTTATTTTAATCAACAAAACCCTGCGTAGTAAGATGCAGATTAAACTAGTGACTAGATACCTAATTTATACACACATCTTCCACACCTACTCGAAGCTGCTTGCCAGAAGGATAAACGGCTGCACCGATGCATCCGAAGCGATTTATTTCACCTGCAACCGATCGCTAACGAGACGAAAACAAACAACGCTCGCCGCTCCTGGTGCAGTGTCCAACCGTGCCGACGGACGGACGTCGCTGGACGCACCGCTACAAAACGCACGCAAAACACGGTCAAGGCAAACCGACGACGCGCGACGACGTCACCCGAGGGCCGTGTGTGCGCATCTTCGCCAGCGGAGAAGATGCACATCCTTTCGGGAGTCACCACAGCAGCCTTGTGGCTTTTTCTGCCGACGCCACGCTGATAAGACGTCCGCCAGGCAAAAACCTGTTCGAGTGGTTCCATACACTTTCGGAGGCTGTCGGCATTTGGTTGTTTTTTCCTCCCTTTCTTTTTGGAGGCTTCTCCACATGTTCTCCTGTGCCGGTGGCGTTGGTGCCGCGTTCAGCGTGTGTGTTTTGTTGTCTTGCTTGACGTGACAGACAGAAAGCGTCAGAGGTCAATGTGGGTTTTCTATGACCTCCGGTGGGTCTGCGAAATGTGACTACCTTACCTGTTTTGCGATTTAACATTTAAGTTTGGATCTTCTTTTTTCTTCTTTGGAGTACAGCTATGCTGGACTGACACTCTATTATTAATTCATTAGAATATATTTATCCTACTATTTTTAAGATTTTGAAGTATTTTAATTCTTCTAGAATTTTAAATTGTCTTGAAGATTGGAGATGATGCAATTTCTTGTGAAGTGTAGCATTGAGATAATAAAATCTTAGTTAAGTTCTCACCATCTTAAGAAATGTACCAAAACTGCGACACGTGTTATTCAACGCCAACTTCTAATAGTAGCATACAAACTAAGTATTGACTCCATTACTCCATGCAGCGCACCCTCCCGATGGATGTCCACCAGCACGAGACGTCTTCAAACAATCACCCTACTACTAAGTTGTACTCTTGTTTGTACAGCTAATACTCTTCGCACCCTAGCACCAACCAGCTCATCAATATTCAAGGCTGCTGGCTCACGATCGCCAGAACACCGTTTAGCACCCACACCGTACCCAAACACTTATTGGGAACGGGTTACTGGAGGTTGGTTACCGGGTGCATTAGAACAGCTTCAACGCACCGGCACTGCCCTGCTGTAACGATGGCTTTACGATCAACGTACCCGCTGGTGCATCGTTCGCACGAAACGCACGGAATACTAATTTGCTGCCGAGTGTTGCCGTGGTAGCGTGAAACATTGGACCCCACGGCGACGGACATAATTGACGAGCATTGGTGAATAAATCAATCCGGTGCACTAGAGCGGATGCTCGGTTGAAAGTGAACCTTAGGATCAGTATGTTCGGTAAATGATGAAGCTTTTTCGTGGAATGTCGGAGATATTAGATTGGTTGCTGCTAATATGAAACATTTTCCAATACTGACTAGGGAGTACTATGTATCAAGAAATTTGCACAAGGTTTATTGATTTGATGTAATTGCCAATGGTATTTCTTATTTAGCTCAACACCACGGCCAATATGTTAGGATATTTCAGGACTTTCAGGATATAGTTTGTTTGTTTGTTCATAAGTTTTTTTGGATAATAATAAAATTATCCTCTTCAAATTCCAATTTAAGAAGAAATATTCAGCAAAGTTTTTATATTTGACTTTCCAAGTTAATGTTTAAACTCTTGCTTCTGGTGTGCTCATTAATCCCATTTCCGAAAGCTCGTTAAGTTTACCCAGTTGTTGTAATTGAATGTTGCAATTTTGCAGCACTCATTGGCATCCTAAAATTGTCTATGTTTCATCAATTCCACCGGTTTTTACATCGCGAAACACTGCCCCGCCAAACACATCCTGTTCCTTGTGCAATAAACTAACTATGAGTTGGCTTTACAAAACTCGAAACAAAAACTCCCCTAGCATCAACCTGACCCATTCGCGAACGGGCGCGTTACATCGTGGCTGCAAACTTTAATCACACAAATTAGGGAAGCTTCATCACTGATTGATTGCACGTTGATGTACACCATCGATCTGATCGGTGCCGAAAGTGATGGCGGCCTTCAAAGGTTGGCCCCGGCGTCGTGTGATGATTGATGTGGGTTAATGATTGACTCATCGGTTCGCACAAATTGCCAACAAACACACACTGCACACCGGGCTCGGCTAAAAACCGCATCCCGCAGCGGTACCATTTTTAGAAAAATCCTCTCCCAAAACATTCTTGCCAAGTGCCAAGTTGGTAGGAATTATTGAAATCAATGAACGAATGTCATGCATGCCGCCGCGTGAATTATCTCATCGGAATGCTCTCTTGAAATATGCGCGGCCGCAAACCAATGCTTCACGCCAGACGTGGGTTTTTTTTTGCATTGCGGTCAACTTCCTTCACCACAAGTCCGCCAGAAGTGAAAGTGTCTTCTGGGGATTGGAATTTAGCGCACTTTTTACCAACCACCAACGCTGTGCGTCAGGATTCAGTTCAGGCTCGATCTTGATACAACAGCTGAACCTTAAGGCGTATGTTGTGTGAATGTTTTTTTGTTGTCTCCTTTTTCTTACGCAACCGCAACCGCCTCCACATCGATCGTGCAACATGAAATCCTTCTTTGTGCGATCGTATCCACGGAGAACTGTCATTTCTTAATGCGATCATAAAAGGCTTTCACCGTAAACAATGACCACTATACCATTCCATCCCGAGCGTTTGACCTTCTTCAGCGAATAGTTTATGGATGGTAAAGGCTTGCGACAACAAAGTCTGGAGACATAATTTGTTTAGTTTCGATAATGTGATCTACTTATATAAAGCACGATTGTATAAAATTTCTTATAGACGGAGCAGTAATTATACTGTATCCAATATTATTTTCTTGGTCT
>KZ061764.1:322424-343281 GCA_002091835.1 Anopheles maculatus
TTGTTTGAAGACGTCTCGTGCTGGTGAATAAATCAATCCGGTGCACTAGAGCGGATGCTCGGTTGAAAGTGAACCTTAGGATCAGTATGTTCGGTAAATGATGAAGCTTTTCGTGGAATGTCGGAGATATTACATTGGTTGCTGCTAATATGAAGCATTTTCCAATACTGACTAGGGAGTACTATGTATCAAGAAATTGCACAAGGTTTATTAATTTAGTGTAATTGCCATTGGTATTTCTTATTTAGCTCAACACCACGGCCAATATGTTAGGATATTTCAGGACTTTCAGGATATAGTTTGTTTGTTTGTTCATAAGTTTTTTTGGATAATAATAAAATTATCCTCTTCAAATTCCAATTTAAGAAGAAATATTCAGCAAAGTTTTTATATTTGACTTTCCAAGTTAATGTTTAAACTCTTGCTTCTGGTGTGCTCATTAATCCCATTTCCGAAAGCTCGTTAAGTTTACCCAGTTGTTGTAATTGAATGTTGCAATTTTGCAGCACTCATTGGTATCCTAAGATTGTCTATGTTTCATCAATTCCACCGGTTTTTACATCGCGAAACACTGCCCCGCCAAACACATCCTGTTCCTTGTGCAATAAAGTAACTATGAGTTGGCTTTACAAAACTCGAAACAAAAACTCCCCTAGCATCAACCTGACCCATCCGCGAACGGGCGCGTTACATCGCCGCTGCAAACTTTAATCACACAAATTAGGGAAGCTTCATCACTGATTGATTGCACGTTGATGTACACCATCGATCTGATCGGTGCCGAAAGTGATGGCGGCCTTCAAAGGTTGGCCCCGGCGTCGTGTGATGATTGATGTGGGTTAATGATTGACTCATCGGTTCGCACAAATTGCCAACAAACACACACTGCACACCGGGCTCGGCTAAAAACCGCATCCCGCAGCGGTACCATTTTTAGAAAAATCCTCTCCCAAAACATTCTTGCCAAGTGCCAAGTTGGTAGGAATTATTGAAATCAATGAACGAATGTCATGCATGCCGCCGCGTGAATTATCTCATCGGAATGCTCTCTTGAAATATGCGCGGCCGCAAACCAATGCTTCACGCCAGACGTGGGTTTTTTTTTGCATTGCGGTCAACTTCCTTCACCACAAGTCCGGCAGAAGTGAAAGTGTCTTCTGGGGATTGGAATTTAGCGCACTTTTTACCAACCACCAACGCTGTGCGTCAGGATTCAGTTCAGGCTCGATCTTGATACAACAGCTGAACCTTAAGGCGTATGTTGTGTGAATGTTTTTTTGTTGTCTCCTTTTTCTTACGCAACCGCAACCGCCTCCACATCGATCGTGCAACATGAAATCCTTCTTTGTGCGATCGTATCCACGGAGAACTGTCATTTCTTAATGCGATCATAAAAGGCTTTCACCGTAAACAATGACCACTATACCATTCCATCCCGAGCGAATTGACCTTCTTCAGCGAATAGTTTATGGATGGTAAAGGCTTGCGACAACAAAGTCTGGAGACATAATTTGTTTAGTATCGATAATGTGATCTACTTATATAAAGCACGATTGTATAAAATTTCTTATAGACGGAGCAGTAATTATACTGTATCCAATATTATTTTCTTGGTCTAGAAATCTGGCATGAAGTCTTTTAATTGCAATTTCAAATCAATCACAATTTTATCAATTTTCTTATATCTCCTAGGGTACAGTCACCTTCGCAAAAACACAACCTAAACCGAGTCACTTACCGCGACTCCCTTCAAGTATCTCACGCAGATTTCCGTCACTTCCTTGATTTTGGTTTTTGAAATCGGAAACCTTCACGGTGGCCAAGGGCTTGGGAAACTATAAGAAACCCCACGAAGTATCCAATTCCTTGGCGTCCAAAGTGGAGAAGATGGTCACAGACCAGAACACCAACCGTACCGACAACACCACGAAGGCAATCTAAGCGGGTCAGCGGAGTTTTAATTAAATCTATTCCCTATCGGATGATCGAGACGATGGAGTAGGGTTCGGGGTTTTTTCCTGTGGTTTGTACGCATTTCTACCCACCGTGTTTGTGGTCCCCAATGTTTTGAGCATCGTTGTCGGAAGTTGCAGTCGCTCTCTTGAAGGTTTCGCTATGTGCAATGGGTCATGAAAAATTGACGAAAACAGAAAACAATAAGGCACAGATTATGTTGGTAAAGCAAATAGAGCAAAACAAGTGCCTGGACGATCATGTATCTCAAGGTGATTAAAAAACAATTAAAGTTTCATGACCAGGGGTTTCTTTTCACGAGAAATTGTGATTTTTTTCCTAAAAATGAGAAAAATGCTAGTGAAACAGCAAGCTATTTAGGAAGCAAATCGGTTTACAAAAAGCATGGAATAAAATTATGAGCAGTAAAAAAACTAGTAGATCTTTTTGTAGTTTTACAGGTGTAATTATTAAGGGTATATATAGTTCTTCAATTTGTCTGAAGTTTTGTGTTGTGATGATAAAATGTGTTAAACTTGTCATACACGTCATGTCACATTTGACATACCAACTGAAGTAACATTCCAAAACCTATCAAGCATGGTTCAATTAACAGACTCTTCTTCTTCTGCTTTAACTCTTTAGCGTCCAGAAGTCTTATCCTGCCATTACTAACTTCCTTGACTTAGTTTAACCGTCAAAACCCACCCTTGTTATGGATTTTCAGTCCTGCGGAAACATCTGCACTTAAAACACGGACGATGTTCCTCATACTTACTGACACCTCTGAGACATAGACTTTGTCCAAAATTGACGGACAAATTAGACTCCGGTGGGCTGGAAAATGGTACCGAATGACCGAGTCCGAGTAAGAACTTTTTGGGCTGTCTACATGGACAGAATAGACGTCGTTGGTCCAAACTAAGATTAAATAATGGCGTTGATGCGTCCGTCAGAATGACTGGGATATTGGATTGGCAGACGACGGTGCTAGACTGTGAGAGCTATCGTAGATTGTAGGAGAAGGACAAGAGTTTATAAATAAGTAAGTAAGAAATAAATTGCGCTCCTCATGATTACATCTGAAAACGCATTCCGAAATTATCTGACGTTGATGTCCTATCAAATGTTTTCTTTTTCTAAATTATTATTTTTTGTAAAATCTACTGAATATTATCGTTATTTAATTAAAAAAATATGTTGATTCTGTGCGCGTTTACTTGGAACATAAAAATCTGCAGTCCCAACCAACAACCAATCTCCCAATTCTGCCAATTCAGTAAAGAACTCAATCCATTTACTTCTGAATTAAGCAAACCGCGCTTTACCTTGTAGCCTCAGTAAGGGCACACACAAGGAAAAATGCTAAACCGCGATGAAAGCTACTAATCATTTTCCAATCACAACACATCACCCTAAAAGCGTGATGCATTGATCATGAACCACCACCATCTCCCAACCATCATCCAACCTGAACGCCAAACCGTCTTACCTTATTATTATGCTCCCTTTCCCATCCTCAAGTCTTCTACTCGCTGGCCAGATTTTTTATGTTCTATCATCGGGGAGGTCGGGTTTTCCTCCCTTGACTATCTCACTCGCCGCTCGTTTAGCCCTGACTCCACTAGGCAGCCATGTGCACTAGATGAAGTTAGCAGGAAACCTTCTTTGCTGCCTCTGCTCGACCGGTATGCACACTATCTAACGCTCGGCATACAATCTATTATCAAAACTCGATTCGCCTCACCATTTTGCGTTGGCGCCCGTTTTCGGTCGGGCACGATGGTCGTGCACAATGCAAGGTTTATTCATTTTTATTTTTCGCCGAAGGCCAACGGACACCAAACCGGCGGCGGCTTTGAAACAGTTAGTCTTGCCTTACCCCTTGCTTTCTTGTTGCACCTGTGTCCTACCACCGCATGCCAAGATGATTTTAATACTAACCTCTCCGCAATCGCCCCCGAACCGGTAACAATGGGCAACAACAATCAAACCTCGGGCAGAAGCGACTCGGTCTGTTAATGTTCTCTCCTACCACACGCCAACCGTTCCTTACACGTTCAGCTAAAGGTTGTTTGCAACGCTTAAGTTTGCAGCCAAGGCAAGGGTTGCCGTGAGCATTCGCTTATCAAAACCGAAACTGCGTAGGTGTGTAGCAAATCGATTGATGCTCACACATTGTATTCGTGTTTTGATTGCAACAGTAACGCATCGAAACGCGTCCGAATCAAATGCTCGGCTGTCGTGTAAGAAAACGGCGTATGGAGTACTTCCCCTGGGTTGTTGATTTGAAAAAGCGTCAAACGGAACGAACCGCAAAGTAGCAGGTAAGTGTTGCACATTAGTGGAGCACTTTGTTCCTCACCGGTGCACATCGAACGTGCAGTTCCGGACGCCGCTTTCCTTTGCACAATTTCGGAAAATGCATGCTAGAAGTGGGGAAAATGATTCGTGACAAAACGTTTAACCGATTGCGTGGAAAGCCCTCACAAGAGATCGCACTCCTCTGTGGTCTAACAGAGATGAACAACGAACAGCGACAGAAAATATAATGTTGACAATGTCTTTGCATGAAGATTGCAAATAAATATAAATAAAACAATAAAATCGCACAACTATTTAGTAAATATACAAATTAATAATGTTCTCTTTAATCAATCATTTCATTGAAAAGCATTCAACACAAAACATGGTTTAAGCAACCTACGCTCCATCCAACTTTTGGCAACATTTCAGTCAGCAGAATACGTTCAGCCACCAAAAAACCATAAGGATAAAAATCATCGATTACCGGCAACCGGGCACGACATTTGGTTCCCTTGGGAATTACGCCCCAGAAAGCATGCAGTTACAGCAACACCGCCAGGCACACCGGTACACCGCTTTATGCAATCACAAAAATGCAACACCGACCGCAATGACTCCTTCTGTTGCGCAACAGTTCGCCTGCTGTGTAGTTGCGGGTTTGTACCAGCAAAACAAAACAAAAAACATCATCATCCCACACGCGACCACCGATGCCGCGATGACGTCGATGGGCACAAAGTGCATCCGGACCCGACGGACTGCAACCAAGTACCATCTTCTCGTGGCTACACTCCAGCCGGTGCATCATCACATTTGCATTGTTCTTGCAGCGAAAACCAAAGAGCGGGGAAAAGCAGGAAAATGTTGACCACTGTTTCGAGCACCTGATGCTTGTTAGTTGTAACGATTTTAATGCGTTCTCCTCCACGTAATATTTTAATGAGCTTTCCTTTTACTTTAAATAAATTATATGCGAAGGACAATTTTCGAGAAAGTCGTTAAACGCATTCTTAGTTTGCATACATTTTACCACTGTTAATAGGATCATAGCCAACCTATACGGCGACCACAATTACATGCAAGCTTGCAGATCAAATGCAACGGGGGGTTTCTCCTAATGACTTTCACTTTCAAAGCACCGGAAGCATCGATGGAAGGGTCTAGCTTGCTACGAGATACGCGAGTGTAGTAGACATTATTAATAGATAATTTGCATAGATTAAAGACACCCATCAAGCATCGATAAAGTGATGATGTGTTGCTGTCGTTGAGGTCGATAAACGTGTTAAATTGTTGTCGTGTTAATTATTAGCGCGTAAGGGTCAAGGAACGCCTCTGTCTGATTTAATTTATTTGGTATTGATGACCAGTTACCTGTTTTATTTATTTCATTTACAAATGAAACAATAATACTTTTTGAACAGAAGAAAATATTAGAATCTGCCATAAAAATACTAGAAACAACAGACCAAAAAAACATTACTCATAAAAAAAACAAGAGAAAATTACTATGTCATAGAATTAATTTAAAAAGACAATAAAATACATTGGTAATAGACAAAATTTATATACAAAAATATAGAAAACAGCCCATTAAATATAACAGAGAAATGTAGAATAAACCAAAACAAAAGATAGACAAGTCAAACAAATAAAAGCAGTCAATAGTAGCACATCAATAATAAACAGTTACTAAGATTGTGAAATAGATACAAATTTTACTTAAAAACTATATTCATAGGCGTATCATAAAGAAATTAAAAAAAGTAGTAAAAGAGAAGAAGAAAAGCGCAAGTATAAAAAGAAGAATAGAAAGATTAAAATGCAAAATACGAGAATAAAATAAAACAATGGACAGACATGTGCAAAACAAGAATTCGAAACATAGTAATTTGAAACGAACAAATCTGTAGTTGCAGGAGAAACTAAACCAAAACGAATCAATTCGTGAATGATGTTTTTTTAAAGAAAACAGAGAAGAAACAAAAGAAGAAGAAACAAGCAAAGAGCAAAGAAAATTAGGAGAAAATCAATAGAAATACATTAATAAATAAATAAAAACTAAATAAAATATTCGAAAACTACAAACATGCTAGTAAATAAGTTATAACATACTAGAGTTAAACAAATATAACTCAACAAGATGAACCTTTACACAATACGCAAATATCTTATCGAATCTGTGCTCCCGACAATACGCAATCCGCATTACATCACACCTGGACTGATTACAAAAGTAGTAACGCAGACGAGTAGCTTATGCCACCGGAACAGGCGGCAGCAGTTTTTTAATTAATTTCCATCAAACCATCCGATCGCATCAAACACGGCGCCTTCAAAAAATAGTAATTACCGACACGTTTACAGACGCGACCATGGCGAGACTACCAAACACAACGAAGGGTTTTGGGGGGCAAGCCGTGGGAAAATATGATATCAAAGCAAGCAAGCAAACAACAAAAAAAAACCCCAATGCTAGCATTAAAATATGTACTAGTTTTGCATTTCATCCCTGTTTTTGCTCGATCTGCACAAAAACAAAACCAAAATAAAAACACAGGGTAAGTACTGTGCTGCACAGGGTCATCATCATAATCATCGTCCGCTCCCGCATTACAATGCACTTCCGTTCACAATTTTCCTTTTTCATTCTCTTTCACCACTCGCCAAAACAGAAACACCAAACCACCACCGAAAGAAGGAGCGAAACATCCCGTTTGCTGTTTGAAGTGTGGAAAAATCGTCAAATTTGGAAATAATTTTCATTGCACTGTGATGGATGGGAAAAAAAAGCAAGCGCCACGAATCGGCCACCAAGGGGGAAATGAAAAAACAAAACGTACCGACACCAGCTCACACTCACACACACAAAGTTTATGTTTCGTTCCGAGTTTTTGTTTCCTTCCTTTTGCGCTCGTTCTTACGCTTTAAAGTGACTGGGAAAAACGAGGTGCAAAACAATGCAAAATATGCAGCTTGCAGCATCAAACTCGCTTCCCAAGTGGAAAAAAGGTCGGTCTCGCTGGAGGAAAACTACTCGAACCCCCCACCACCAACACAACGACGGTAAAGTGAAGGAAAATTTTTGCTACATTTCCCACGGAACCAGTGGCGGCGGAACTGAAATGAATACGGGGAGCAGACATCACGAAACCGAGCCACCAACTCAAGACCAATACTGTAATCATCGGCTAGCTATTATTGGCACAGCACGTTCACTTTTGTATCTGCACGTGTATGACGTACAGTTGGAACAGTGTCTCAATATGTTTCATACTAGCAGCTTTCTCACCTTTCATAAGTAATCGGTTTTTAAAAAGGAAACAATGTAACCCACATCGAGAAGGTGATTGAGTCTTAAAACAATGATTGTGACCATAATTTCTTTTGACGTTTTTATTTTTGCGTATTGAGAAGCTCAATACCGTCGCATAACGAACCACCATAAATTGATCATATGTTATGCATGTTATTGCCTCTCGGTATCATTTTCCACTCAACCCCAATTGAGACACTTAACCCATATTTTGGTCCCGAGTGACCACAACAAAAACACAACTCTGCGCTCCGTCTCTAAGCAAAAAATTGTAAACCTTTTTACACCAAGAATAGACAGCGCCACTCGGAGCCAAATTTGCACTCCATATCACTGCACCATACGCAGCGCACTGCAACACATGAGCAAGCAAATCAAAACAAAATCCTCACCTTACCAGACACCGGGTCCACATTGCATAACACCACACACACACACACCAGTTTTGTAGTGACCTGTAAAATTGTTGTTGTTGTTGTCACCTACAGAAGAGAAAAAAAACCCAAAAACCCATCTACAACCGCAACCAACCACAAAAACCGCATCCGACCAGAGCACAAGCAAAGCTCGAACAATTCGATGAAAGGTTTGGCTGCTTTCGGAGTGGTGTGATAAAAAAAAACACAGTGGATGAGACAGTACACCGTAAAGCAAACTGTGCCCAACCGACGACAACCGACGACCACGAGCTAGGGGATGGTAGTGGAGGTGCTTTTGTTGTGGAAAACAGATCGGTTGAAGTTTCCTAATTAGTGCAATCCTACTTAATCACCACCATTATGGTGCAGAAACAAGTATACACGCATAGAGAGAGAGAGAAAAACTGGATCCGTTTATGCGAGAGAAAGAGTGAGAGATTGGTTGTTTGTGGTACATGGAGCCTGAATCGATTCAAAACACGAGACTTACTTACAAAAAATAATAATTAAAAGCAAAAACCACTGAAAGCTAATAAAGACACTAAAATGCAAATGAAAAGTGGTTGTGGTGGACACCAGCAAAAAAAAAACACTTGTCAAATTATTAACTTTGCGCCTTAAGCTTTTCGAGTTATTGTTTTGAGAGAGTTTCTTTTGAAGAGTTTCAATTAACTGCTCATCTAATTAACAATTCTAGTTAACATAATGCAGCCGAGATGAAGTGGTAATGTTCGGTTCAATTCTGGACTCTGCCCATGATGGACTGGACAATTAACATGTAGAAATATTATTTTAATTTACGTGTAGAATTATTTAAGCCTATCAAAACATTAGTTGTAATTAGTTACGCATAAGAAAATTTAAATTTTACCATAGTAGAATAGCATTCGGAACTAGTGTTGTGCGAACTGAGTAAGAGTGAAAGATTGATTTAATTCTTCCTAAAGAATGATTTTAATATACTCTTCACGAAGAGTTTTTACAACTCTTTTGCGATTCGAATCGTTTAGCAACTCTTTTGCGATTCGAATCGTTTAGCAACTCTTTTGCGATTCGAATCGTTTAACAACTCTTTTAGAGTTGTTAGTCGCCACGGCGATTCGAATCGTTTAGCAACTCTTTTGCGATTCGAATCGTTTAACAATTCTTCCGCGAATTAAATCGTCAAAGATTTTTAAAATCTTTTGCGATTCAAATCGTTTAACAACTCTTGCGATTCAAAACGTTTAACAATTCTTTAGCGATTCGAATCGTTTAACAATTCTTCCGCGAATTTAATCGTCAAAGATTTTTAAAATTTTTTGCGATTCAAATCGTTTAACAACTCTTGCGATTCAAAACGTTTAACAATTCTTTTGCGATTCGAGAAGTTTAATAACTTTTTTACGATTTGAATAGGAAGAGATTTTCAAAAACTCTTGCGAATCGAAACGCAGAAATGTTTAAATAACTCGGTTTTAATGAAATGATTAATTTTTATATATGTGTTTTGGCCGAATTAATATATCATACAAACAACGAGACATAATGGTGTTATTTTGTGTATGGCACTTGTAGACAGTTTTCAACAAAACAATTTATATCGGAAAAGCGTGAATTTATTTTAGCTTAGAACAGTAGTATCTTAAATCAATGAATTCTTTAACATATCTTAAAGTCTAGAAAGTAAACCATAATCTTTATAATAACTAAAATATAATAACTTCTTAATAACTAAAAGCAACTGTGATCGTAAAACTATTCTAGTGATCCTATCATTATAATACATACATAACTAACTATTTACAAATTATTTACATTATTCGGCCAAAAAAACATATATAAAAATTAATCATTTCATTAAAACCGAGTTATTTAAACATCTCTGCGTTTCGATTCGCAAGAGTTTTTGAAAATCTCTTCCTATTCAAATCGTAAAAAAGTTATTAAACTTCTCGAATCGCAAAAGAATTGTTAAACGTTTTGAATCGCAAGAGTTGTTAAACGATTTGAATCGCAAAAGATTTTAAAAATCTTTGACGATTTAATTCGCGGAAGAATTGTTAAACGATTCTAATCGCAAAAGAATTGTTAAACGATTCGAATCGTTGTGGCGACTAACAACTCTCAAAGAGTTGTTAAACGATTCGAATCGCAAAAGAGTTGTTAAACGATTCGAATCGCAAAAGAGTTGCTAAACGATTCGAATCGTCGTGGCGACTAACAACTCTCAAAGAGTTGTTAAACGATTCGAATCGCAAAAGAGTTGCTAAACGATTCGAATCGCAAAAGAGTTGTTAAACGATTCGAATCGCTACAGTGAAGGAGTGAGAATGATTTAATTCGTTGAAAAGAGTTGTTATTCTCATCTCTATTCGGAACCATTTACAGGGTAAAATGGGTCACAACTTCATCCGATCTACAGTTTTTTTTATCAAATATTTGGTTCAATTCATTTTATAATATATTATAAAATATTATATTGTTACAGATTTTGTAAACAAAATATTCTGTTAAATAGTAACAACAAATTTTTTTCTTATTAAACAAAAATATTAAAAATACCCTTATCTTGCACCCTTACAAATAGCAAAAAAGTTGACAAATAAAATCCTACAAAGCATAAATGGTGAGTGAGTTTTGTTTAAAATAGTATTGATTAAACATTTTTTGCTCTAGAAAGTCTCAGTTTTATACTAACTAAATACAAGGTTTTGCAGATGATATCACAAAAATAGCGTCAACGCATCGCCAAGGACCGTTTGAAGCACTTGTACTAGATTTTATTAAATAAGGCGTTGCTATTGTCATATCAAATGAGAATGTTGTCTTAAATGAGATAGCTTTGCTGTTATCCCATTATACGTTATCTCTGCCTCGAATGTTTTTATTCTTGCGAATCTAAGAATCTCTGTAAATTATTGATCAAAATGAGCCCCGCTTCTATATAATTGTAGTCAACAAATGGTTAATGCTTTTGTTAAGCGTATCCGTAACTCAAAAATACTATCAAGAGCAGACATTAGGCACGATGATTGAAAACCAAATCGATTATAGAAACAAAAGGGCCATTAAGACACAGCACTAATTCCTGCTCAAACGGTATGTAATTAATCAAAGATTTGTACCATAAACTAAAGCATCAATTTCGACCCACAATAACGAACATACACGTGCAAAAACGGCTTTCCAAACATTCCAAACACCAGCTGCCGAACAAAGCTTTTAATATCGTGTCATAGCAGATAATCTATCCTGATGTTTTTGTGTGTGTACCCTTCGAAAATAGTTCAAACTTCACTGGCTGCAACTAAACATGCAACTATGCATGCTGGTGTCATTTCTTTCATTTCGCCTAAGGAAAGCAGCCAACGACAGACAGCACGCATACTTTATTCAAACTTCATCATCCAGCACACCCCAAAGGCACATTTCAATTTTTCCAACACGCTACTCCAACAGCGTCTGGTGGATAAACTTTCCGAAAAATTTTCACTCAGCAAAAACATAGAAGGAGGTTACCTGGCGTTTCGTTGCGCTCTAAAAATTTTGCGTGATGCCACCATTTTCGTCTACCGGCTTAAAGTTTGGGCTTTGTGTGTTGTTGTCTTGGGGGTGTTTTGTTTTGGGCAGTGCTGATGCTATACTTCTCTGGCAGAAAGCAAAGTACTTATCTGTGGGACAAACTTATTCATCTGCGGGAGCAAATGAAGCCAATGCCACTAAAACGGGATGAACAGCGGTCCGATTTTGGTGACTGACGATTTGAGGAGGGTTACCCTTTTTTTATTTCGTAAGTAAAGGGAGCAAACGTTACGTAAGCGATATTGCAGCGTGATGAATGCATGATTTTTTCTTTATTGTCCCTTCGAGTCGTCCCCGATGTCAACAGGTCTTGCGATCTTCCCAATCGACAGCATATAATGATATAACGTGACGCACGCATGTGTGTGGGACTGGATAGCTTTGGGACCTGTTTTTCTACTATTAACAGGAAGCTGTAATAAAGTTTGCTGGCAGTATAAATTAATCCAATCACAATTGGTGCTACCCTCAACGATTCTACTGCAATTTGATAATTTATGATTATATCATTATGTATTTTAGGACCAGTTTTCTGGTTTAAAAAAAACGCCTAAAATATTACGCCACCTCGTTGAAGAAGCATCAGATATTGTCGATCAAACGTTTGACACATTGATGAAGTTCCACACGTTCCATTGCCAGACCGGATCACAATCGGTGCGGTTTGCCTTAACCTTGCCATGATCGCGATCGTAAATTTTGGAGCCGATGGTCGCGCGCGCGTCGCAGATGATCGACCGGTTGCATAACTCACCCCGTCCGGTATTCGACTGCAGTAGCAGCAGCAGCAGCAGCCGAAGCACAATGCAGCACCGGCGCGAATGCGCTGAAGGTAACCGACCTCCAGCTCCCAGTCTGATGTGCTGCAGGAAGGCGACAGCAAAAATAGAGTCCAACCGAGACTTGGTACATTTTACACGCTTCGGACATCTCCATGCTCGAACACGAATGCACCTGTTGCATTGTCGATGGTGAGGTTTTAATGGCAGCAAAAAGAGGCAATAGAAATAGACGAGTAAATTAACTGGTGGCCAAGACGGATGTGACAGACAAACAGATGATCAATGAAATCTATCACAGACGGTTGAAATTGTAGGCTTAAGTATTATGGTAAATGACCTAGGTGGCTTGTAACTAGAAAACTTCTTGGTGAATGTCTCATTTAGGTTTCAGTGAGCATTTGGAGTTGATTCTGGAGGACATGAGAACGAATGGAATTTTTGTTCAACATTCCAATGTTTTGGAAACTATTGATCATTATTTTCGTTTATAGCTTTAGGATTCAAAGAGCTGCGACAGCCAACAAGGCACAAACAAGAGTTAATTTTTGTTAATAAAACTAACTTTGTACCCGTAATAACAATAAGACTGAGTGGTTCTTGAACATAATTCAAGAAATGTTGCGTTCTCCTGTGCTCATTTCATCAGCATCGTGCAGGGAATTAGACGCACAAGACTCTGGTGAGCTGGTCATGTCATAAGAATGACATCCAAGCTCGAAATATCCATATATACTGTTCACATGGTATGGTAGACCTGGACTAAGATGAATCTTAATCCTGATGGTGTTTATCCTGATAGGGGGCTTAATCCTGATGGCGTTCTTATCCTGTTTTTGTTGAAATATTGTATTATTAGAAATTAACATGAACTCATAAAACTGTCTTAGTTTACGTTGTTGAAGACTAGTGAACTGACTGAGCTGATGAGCGTTGTTGAAGACTAGTGAACTGACTGAGACTAGTGACTTATAGAGCTTATTTAGTTACATACTGTTAAATCAAACTGCTCAAAAAGAATTTGACGCATCAAAGCACTTTGAAATGCTTCTGCATAATTATCAATATTAACATCAAAACACAATATAACTAAAAATAGCGTTAACAATGTTCTCCCAAAAGACCTTACACGCAAGGCAACATCTCAAAACAAACTTGAAACAATAACAAGACCACACCAGACCAACCCACCAACAATTAAAATGCACCAACAAACGAGTCTGCACGAAAACAAAAGATCAGAAATACCGGTGCACCACCAGTTCACCTCCTAAATCCTACCCTCCCAAAATTCCCCTTTCCGGCCGCAAAAGCTCACATCCCGAGCAGCTCCCTGGGTAGCACCAGCCGATACTAATGTCAGCCACCCAGCTAATCTCTAATTAAATTTCACGCTACCGTTAAACAGCTGACCGTGAGGCAAAACATCGCGGTCGACGCGAGACGGTCGGGGATAGGCTCTTTCCCCGACGTCTATTATTAGGTTCGCCTCCACACCAAATGGCGGAGTTCGGACTGTACGGTGACCTCCAAAAAAGCGTCCGAAACAAAAAATAATAATAAACCAACGAGCCTAACGTGCCGCTCGCCCGTTCCCTGGCTTCCCGCCTGCTGCGATGGCTGACTGACATTGTGAGGGCCACGAAAGAAATGGCCGCAGACGGAGTCTGGCGCCGGTAGACGAAAAATTTGAATGACCGGTTACGCCATTTCACCATGTCGCGCGCGTGGTTCGTGGCCGTCACTTTACCATCGTCGCCTGCTAGTACCGAGGGTTGACCTTTCGTGAAGAATCCAAAACTGCGGCTTTTTGGGAGGGTTTTCCCAGCCGTCGGTTGGGCACGTTAGTTAGTTGGGGCAAGCACGAATGCTGCGGCCACTCGTGAATTGATCGTAACAACCCTAACCTTTCGCACTCCGCTGCACTCGATCAAGCGAAGAAGGTTTTCAGTTGGAATTTTATTTGTTTAACGTTTTCATCATCTGTTGGAAGAGGGTTTTGCTGGCGTTTTGGGTATGATTTTTGAAGCTCGTTTAGAGGCAATTGATAGTTTAATTGAAAACGAATTTTTGGCTCAAACTGAACTAATAAACAACGATACTTGGTCGAGATTTAATGTGCAAAAGGTCTAAGAAAAGGTTGATGAACAAATAATAATGTAAAAATATACAAGTAGATTAAAAAACAAACTACAATTTTACAAACAATATCGTGTAAGCATAATTAAAATATGCGAAGCAATTTAATAACAAATCAATTCAAATGCAGCATAAGAGAAAATGGTATGTAAAACATAATAAAATGGTAAGTAAACATAAACATTTCTTCTCTAGCAGAGTATTTCTCACGAATCTATAAATGATAAGGAACTGTAGTTTGAATCAATAAAAATTCCACAAACACAATAAAACAATCAAAAACACCTTCGATCTGCACCGTCACATCGTGCGCGCGACCTACCCCAACGTAACACGACCGTCCAAAGCGTTTCCATTCAAACCACATACATGTTCAACCGACTCCCACCACCCATCCAGTACCGATCCGATGACAAATCGACCGAAGTTGTGTGCCCATTTTCCGCACATGCAATTTCCCTGCCCCGCACAACCCCCATCCCCTTGAAGTACGCCGGTAAAACAGGTGGCCATCAACGTCCGACCACTTAAACTACGAGGCGCCAAACTGTCGTCGTTTGTCGTGGTGATGCATCCAGCGAACAGTACGCGCAAACGGCCCGGAGACCTCCGGCCGTACGTGTGTTTATTTGACTTTGACCGAATTAATAAAACATCATCAGCATCGCCATCGTTTATTATTGCTGATGATGTGCATCTTTTCTTTCCCGCGTGCCTTTTATCACCCCCCCGTTTCCTACCTTTACCGCACGTGGTGCTTACCATTTTTCTTGGTCATTTTCTCGCAGCAAAACCCCGGTACGGTACGGCGGGTGTTTCGTGCGCACAGGTATTTCTGCGTTTGATCGTATGCATGGCCGAGGAGGAAGAGAGTCGGCATTTTTTTCTGTTCGATTTATTGTATTTCTCCATCGTCCGCCTTTTGTGCTTCATGCCGTGGGCGGTGGGGAGCTTTTAGGGCACGCTTGGGCACCTTTCTTTAAAGTTGCTGTTTGTAATGTGCGGTGCGACGTTATGACGGCGTGACGATGATTCTTCTTACCCACAATCCAGCGTAATGGCGCGAAGATGACCATGGCGTTTGATCATGTCATTTGATTCCCAATGAAGAGAACGGTTATTGGTGAGGCGACCCCATCATACGGCAAAACAGCGTAAATCGAACAGAAATTGGTTGGGTAGTAATCGCGTGCACACGAAAGCACATTGTAGAAAAAGCGTTTTGTGTCAAACGACCTTTCGATTATGTCATAATAATAAATTTGAATAACATTTTAATTCACATTAAAATAAATAACTAAATCAAAACAGTCTAGAGCATTTCAGAACAAAAATGTAAACAACTTAACGCAAGAAGTTACATATAAAAAAATAATAGGCAAGTACAAGAAAAACGTTCATCATTTGAAAAAATACAAGCAATTAATAACAACTATAAATAAAAATACATAATAGTACAACATTAAATCATTGCATAATGATAAAGCATCGCAAAAATTTAAAACAACTTATTTTAAAGACAAAATAGAAGAAAAGTAAAGTAAAAAACAAATGAAAACTAGAAAAAAAGCAGGAAAGGCGAAATTGCTAAATCATAAAATAACAATATATTAAAAATGGCACATAATTAACTTTAAATAAGTAAGTAAGTGAAATAAATTCATGACAAAAACATATAAAAGGAAATTGTCAGTTTTTTTTATCAAATTACTGAAAAATTTGTTAAAAATATTAATGATAATAAAGCAGTAATTTAAGCGAATAAGTTTATTATTAGGCTTTAAAATCTTTTAACTTTAAAATTTCTCTATTTCTTAAAATATTTTACTCTTAACCGACCGAAATTTTGAGCAAGAAATTAACCAACTCAAACAAATAAACAGTTGAAAGCAAACTTTAAAACAGCATATTTGAAAGTGTTGATGATAACTAATAAAATCATTTCAATAAACAGTGTTAGAAAACATCACATAAACCTATACAAATTATAATAAAAAAATAACTAAGAGAAAAAAACAGTTGTCAAAAAGCAAAGGAATACAGCTCAAAAATAAAATCAAAAAAAATATATAAAAATGCGAATAGACGAGAAGTACAAGCATGTTTTTTTTTATCAATTCTATCTAATTCTCTAAAACAACCGAATTACCTCGCATATGATAACGACAATCAAAACGATAACAAAGGCCACCGTGGGTATGCGTGCCGTACCTTCGCGGAAGGTCTGCAACGCGATTGCCATCGTTACCTCCAGGATGCTATTCACTCGATGGAAGCGAAAAACTGAACAGTGGATGTAACCGCCGATGCATGACCACGTGTGAACTAGCCTGGTCTGGTGTCGGGAGCGGCCGTGATGTAAGGGTTTATGGGTTGAAGTTCAATTTCGTGGTGTACCACACTGGCATCCGCTAATTGGTAGCACCGTTCGGTAACGCCATGTCGAGACGATTTTCAAACAAGCATGTAACGCTTAACCAACTTTTCTGTACATCTGTACTGTACACGATTTCTGCATCCGAGGTATGCGCTGGAGCATCTTCGCTGCAGCAATACGGTGTTAAATGTTTAAACACCACCACTGCAATTTGTTGTTAAACAGAAAGCATTCTTTGAATACTATTACACCGAACATTGGAAAAACAAATCTCTTCCATCGACATCAACAAACATTACAGCGAACGTTTCAATTGCCGAAGATTAGTAAAGACGCATTTTCAAGCATTATTATACCTACTTAAGGGTGTGCGGGAGAACCAACCAGAGGTTCAATTATTGTTCCTCTTCGCAAATCAATAGAGCTCTTTGCACAATTGATTGCTGTAAACGGTTTAACGATATCGAACGAACTTCTCGGAAGAGTCATAAACGCGTCTTAAGCCAGCTTACGAACGCCACAACAGCCATAAGCTGAAGAAGATTTGCTTTGTACCTCGGCTTATGCGAAGAAAATGTCTCTCTTAATCTATTTCTTTCGCACAAGACCTAGCCAAGCGAGCCTCCACACCGAACGCTAGCCAAACAGGTGATTTAAAACCACATTCATTCAACCTTTCCATCCATCATCGACAACGTAGCTTTCGAGGTGCCACGCTGGTCTGAAGTCCGAAGAAGCGCCAACATAATTGTGCTTCAGGTTGAGGATGGCGCGAGAAGATACCGATGAAGAGACCACCTTCTATCGCTGCTGAATGAAGCACCAACCGTTGGACCTACTTTTCTTGTTGCTGTTGCTCTTACCCACCCCATCTTTTTTATTGCCACCGCAAAACTCCCACCGCGAGTTGGAGACCCCGGCCAGCGAACCAAACCCCGAAAAGGACGCCGAATAAATCGTTAAGCACTTGGAACGTTAACCGATGGCTTCACTCGTGTTTGCCAGTGGTTCCCAGGCGTCTCGTTCAGCTGCATTCCGTAAGTGTTTTGGCCGAAAACTCGTTACAAGCACCATGGTTTAACATACGCGCGTGAATGATGCATTCCCACCCGTCGTCCAGTCCTCACCCTCATCTTCACCTGTGCGTACGTGTCCCGGCAACTAAATTCGGAATGGTTCAAACGTATGGTGGCGGGCCAGAAAGCGAAGGTGAGTAATGATAATTTGACAAGGTTTGCGAACATTAAACCACACATCCACGCCATGATTGCCAGTACAGTTGCACAGATTTGGCGAATGGTTCGGCAACACCTGAACACATGCGTGCGCGTGTATGTGACATTCGCACTGTATGAACGTGTCACGTGTAATTTTCGTGTGTGTTTGTTTGTTTCTCTTCTTTTGTTCTTTTTTCTTTTGTCAACATCGTGGAACAATACATTTTTATCTTTTTTATTCGACTAATTCCATCAGTTTTTAATACTTTAGTTAAAGGACAATAAGTACGCATCTTCGGAATACAATTTATAAACTACTTATATAAACTACTTAAGAACATGTGTACGAATAAAAATTTCCAAAAAATAAACAATTAAATTATAGTTTTCTTACCTAATTGCAGGAAATTAATGAAACCAAAACATTGGAAGATCAAATACAAAATACAAAAACAGATCCTATTTTAAAGATAAAAAAACAGACTTCAAGAAAAACTTTAAATGTAAAAGTATAGAACACTTATTTTGTGTTGAAACAAGAAAAATATTATTTTAAACATGAAACGAATAAAACAACAAAAATATACACAAATAAACAAAAAGATTAAATAAAACTGGCAAAGAACAAGCTAATGTTAATGATATTAAATGTAATTATTTGAAAGTAGCGAATAAAATATACAAATGCATTAGTTGATTAAGCAAAGCATCGATTTACACCAAAATAGTTAAATGAAATTAAAAATAAAGCAATCTACAGTTAAAACCATGCTCTTTCTTAATGTACTTCGATCACAAGAATGTTTACTTCAAATTGACATAAGAAAAGCTATAACAATCAACTAACGCATTGTCAAACAAACACTTTCCATTTGTTAAACTACTGTTTTAACAATCTTTTTATGCTATTTTTATACCCCCGCTCTGTTTCGCTCCCCCTACCCCTCTCTCCCTCTCTGTTCCCTCCCTTTCCATTTGCGGCTTTTCACCAATAGGTCATAATTGCGGGTTCATCGCATAACTACTACGCACCGACCAGCGCACCAATGCATTATTTACACATTTCACTGCCGCATAAGCATAAGGACGACTGTCGGAACGTGATCGCACGCATACCGGCTGCTTTAATGTTCTGTTGGTTGGTTGTTTTTTACTGTGCAATCAAAACCAACACACGCCCCAAACACATGTGCTACCGAATCTACACCACCAACAATTATTCTCACCCCACACGCAGCGGCAGTACAAAAGAGAAACCGATGATCATCAATAGCAAGTGGGTGAGTTTCGGGTGGGTGGTTTGATTGAAAATATTTCACCCCACACACACACAACACCACCGTTTCTCCCGTTGCAGCAGGAACGCACCATTGGCATTACGCACGGCACGCGGACCTTGGAAATGAGTTTTTTGGCACAGGTCAATCGTTCACCCAAAATTGTGGCGGGCGGTTCGAGCGAGCCACGGTACAGTGTGCTGTACCCCGGAGTGGGTCAGCGTATGTGCACGCCTTTTCTTGTGCCGTTCGCACACCGCCATGTCTACCGTGGCCGGGCGTCTGTTGCAATTAAAATAGCACTTGTTGTTTCACTGTGCTTCGGCTTAATCAGCTTAATGGAGCTAGCCAAGATGCTGCCCGATGATGATGGTCGAACCACGGCAAGGATTATAGCGAGAGTTGGCGAACGGTGCGAACGATGAACTTGGTGAAACACACCGGTCGGCCAGCTGGATGCATGCCGGCCAGGTGGAAGGCTACAAGTCTAGATATACTGCAATTGATGCGCAATGCGAATGATAACGATAATGCTGAAGTTCTAAGCAATCTGATCTATTTGCAGAGCACTTGCGAAATGCAATTATTAATTTGCCATTAGTGAGAGACATAAGCGAAGCCTTGATGCTTCATTAGAATAACCAGGACTTACAACAAAATTGTAGGATTTACCTGCAAGTAAATTCAAGAAATTGCCATGGTTTTAATACTGCTAAAAATATATTCTTAATCAAGTATTAATTACTTATTGATTGTAAAGTTCTCAAGAACTCTTGTAAAATAAATCTATTGACATTTTATTTCAGTAGATGACCAGTACTGTCCATGAGATTTGACACTATCGCGACGAGCCGTAACAATGGACGAAAACAATTGTCAATCATTTAAATTCATTGGTACCAGGATATGAAAATATTCCATACTCTTTGAACTCTTCATGAAAATGTAGAGTTTTTCATTGAAGTTAATGTCCAACCATTACTTAGATTCACGTATTATCTGGCAAACACAATAAAATGACGAATGAAGGATTTCAGCAACCAATAACACTTGATTCGATAGAATTGCATATTACGATACTTCCTTAATTTGATGCTGATTTGCTTAATTTATGCACTAATAAATAGATTTAAAAGTATGGGTCAAATAATTCATGATCACATTACCAATTAAGTCCTACCAGACCAGAAAAGACATCATAAACATGCACAAAAGGAGCATAATTTTTGCACTTAGCAATCTTCCTCCCAAACGGCTCAATCGACTCATTTCGCGGGCTGACATTTAGAGGAAACCTCCGAAGAGCAACACCGAAAGGTATCCAACACATAAAATCGAGTACAAATTGGCATTTCAGTTCCCGCGGTAAACTCATAATAATAATCCCCAGCCGACACCGTAACCCTAATTGATTATGACCTTACGGACGTTAAAGTGCGCCTGAAGTGTTGGTTCGTTCGCTTCCCTGCTGGCGCTGTTTGTTTTAAAAGCGACTCGCATACAGCAGGA
>KZ061764.1:343337-361153 GCA_002091835.1 Anopheles maculatus
ATTTTAGCCGGATCTGCCAATGTGAATTCGTATACTCATTTCAGTAATCGCTTTTCACATTCCGCCATCTTATTGTGACTTATTGTGAAATGAATTCAATTCAAGCTTCTTTAAAGCTTACGTTTAATGGTTAAAATAGTCTTCATTATTTAAAGATAAATAGCGCGATCGTGGAAGTGTCTCGAACCTAGTCGTTCCCGCTGAAACCACGACAGCCTCATCTCTTAACATCATTATGCGAACCACAGAATGGCACACTCGTCGAACCAATCTCCACGGCGATTAATCGGTCATGGCATCGGTAAATCCTGATTACTTTTCACCGTGAGTAGCCTGGGTGGCTCACACTCGTCGCTCATTTAGTTTCGCGTGAAAATTCCACCAGGTAAATTCTATCACGCGCGCACACACGTACGCACCACCCAATCTTGGCTGGCGAACGAAGCGAAGTATCGATTTTATCTAATCATCTTGAAACGCGAGTGCACCCTCAGGTGGTATTCGGAACTTCCGACATGGCTTCCCAAAGCTCCCGCCCACTAATCTCTTCGCCAGCCCATTATGACAACGAAGCGAAAAGGTTTTTCGGTGGAAAAGCCTCCAGCAGTCCCAACTACCTCCGTTTCCCCCACCAAGCTGTCCACAAAAACCAACCATCTACTGATAAATCCATCATCAGCAACTAAAACCGAGGATGCCGAAGATGTCGGTCCCATCCCATCCAACTGATCTGACGAAATTTGAATGTTCCAAATTTAACCACTATGAAGCTCTCGTGAGCTGGGAGAAGCTTTACCTGGCCACCAATCGATGGCATCGGTAAATCCTGATTACTTTTCACCGTGAGTAGCCTGGGTGGTTCGCACTCGTCGCTCATTTAGTTTCGCGTGAAAATTCCACCAGGTAAATTCTATCACGCGCGCACACACACACGTACGCACCACCCAATCTTGGCTGGCGAACGAAGCGAAGTATCGATTTTATCTAATCATCTTGAAACGCGAGTGCACCCTCAGGTGGTATTCGGAACTTCCGACATGGCTTCCCAAAGCTCCCGCCCACTAATCTCTTCGCCAGCCCATTATGACAACGAAGCGAAAAGGTTTTTCGGTGGAAAAGCCTCCAGCAGTCCCAACTACCTCCGTTTCCCCCACCAAGCTGTCCACAAAAACCAACCATCTACTGATAAATCCATCATCAGCAACTAAAACCGAGGATGCCGAAGATGTCGGTCCCATCCCATCCAACTGATCTGACGAAATTTGAATGTTCCAAATTTAACCACTATGAAGCTCTCGTGAGCTGGGAGAAGCTTTACCTGGCCACCAATCGACTATCCTTCAAGATCAATGAAAGGGAGGACATAGAGACTGAAAGAGATAGATGTTCCATTATCTTCCACTCGGAAAAACGGAAAACCATGGTACGGAAAATAGTTAAAGACAGTTGGTAAGCTACACAAGGATAGCCTTCGGTTATTAAGCGGAAGGAGCCACACTTCCGGCATCCGGTATTGTCGAACCGAAGCTCGCCTGCAACAAAACTTGTGTGTCATAAATTTTGAAAATGTTCCTCCCACAAGCGTGAGAGACCACTGTACAAAACCACTTTCCAAGATGGACAGTCGGATGGGTTCTGATGTCAGCAAACAGCTTCAACAGTTCGCCTGTGTGTACAGGTGTGGACAGTTTCTTGCAAAAGTATGATTTATGAAAACCTTGCCAGGTCGTGTGGTCGTGAATCCTTTTGAAGGTTGATCCTTTCGCAAGAATTATCTGCCGGTTATTGAGAAGCCGATCGATGCTCCTAAATCAGAGTATTACCTCGTCAAGGTTTCCCGGACGATGAGCGTTCCGCGAAATGGGTGAGGCACCAGTTAACCAATTACACGGTCGCCCACGGGGAAAGTGTTTGGTTTGCTTGCTCGCGGATGATTTCAATCTGGGTTTGTTAAAGACCAATAGCGGGAGAGCTTTAACTGTTCGGATTTTAATGTTATTGGAATCTGGCAGGTGATAGCGTATCATTCAAGCATTTACACTATATCAATTGATAGGTAGAAGTTGGTAGAATTAGGGATTAAAATTTTGTTACTTTAATGCCTTCAAAATATAGTCCTTAAGTGACCAAATATCCCGTCCAACAATCAATAACCACTAGCAGCTTCGATCGTATCGAAATGTCAAATTGTGGATACACACATCCACCAACTCATTGCACATCACTGCTCAAACCCCCAAAAACAACAACGCCCTAACGTTCGGTGCCGGATCGTCAGCATGGAAATGACCAATATCGATGTTTACAATTCCATTCGTTCGTGCCATTGTCCGCGTGCCGGACACCGTTATCGTTTACTCGGGACCGAAACAAACAAGCAAACGGTCACTGCCACCGCACACATATGACCGCCTGGCGCACGCGTTACCCAAAATCTCCGAAAACCTAATCCAACCGAAAATTAGTCATTTTTCCATTACACACACACATACCGCAGTGGCTGCGGTGTTGGCTGTGGAAACTAACTGTCAATGTTGGGAATGGCTGCAACAATCCTCTGCACCCTCGTGCGTCTGTTGACACGGAAGTAACGGACGGCAGAATCACATTTTGCGTACGCTCGGGCTCGCACAATAATGGTCAATGTTTAACGAACGAATTCGAAGCAAAAATGTCGCATGAACAAATTTCTCAAGCGTTTTACAAACACATCGCCAGCGGTGGAATGGAATTTTGCAATCAACAGAGAAGCTCACACAGCGGTTTGTTGATTTGGATGCTGCGTGGTAACTAATCGAACCGAATCGATAAAACATTTGTCCACCGTTGCCAAACGATTTCATTTCAATTTCGAAGTCTTGCGTGAATATTAAACATTGACTTGTGACAGTACAAATCGCTTCGTTTATTTACTTACACGCCAACGGTGAAGCTTTTGTGGCACATTTAATGCTTACCGTTAGCGTTGTGTAGCATAAGAATTTGAAATTTACTTTTCATTTACATCTGATCACCATCTGCAAATTTATCTGTTTGATTGATATGCAAATTGATTCGTAATAAACAAAAACTGCTAATTTCCATCACAAAACAGTGTGAATTTGGCGCGACAAATATATCCACCACGTGGCATTGGAGCATTTATGAAATCGAAATCAAAGAAAGCACCCCGGGTGACTCCCGAAAAACATCCTTGAGATCACGATCACACGCCCAAGAAACGATATCCTTGAGATTCTTTGCAAACGCTGCTCCGAAATATTTGTCACATTCAAGCGGGCCCCATACGACCGTTGCTCATTGGGTGGAAGGTGTAGCTTTGCAACGAGCTTACTGTGTGAAATATGTCTCTCATCCCACTGATCACACACACACACACGGGCACACTAGCCATTTTCGGGGTTGAATGATACGCAATCAAAATCGCCAGCGCCGACTTTGGCAATGAACTTGGCTGATGGCCGTGCGAGGTAGTTTTAAATTTCCTTAGCTCGTTTTTATGTTCACATCGATCTTCCGAGGGTCGAATCTATTTTGCTGGTGAAAAATGATGTATCAACGCGTGGTGAGACATGTGGATGAGTTATGTTTTGCTTTTACGAATTTCATCACGTTTGGGAATGTTTTTTAGAACCGGCAAGCTAACCGTTAGCTTAGCCAGAAATGTACGGATTGAATCCAAGGAAACCATTTCGTGGTTTAAGCTAAACGATGCTTTATTGGTCCTACCATATTACTTTTTTTGAGGTTTCAATTCGCTTTTCTCCCATTGAAATACTTCTTATAGTATTGGTAAAGGCGTCGGAACCCTTTACGTCAAAAGTTTTTGGCTCGGGATGCCAAGTATTTAAAACTCATATCATTTCTGTAAGCTATGACGTATGTCAACATTGTCGCATATTAAAATTTTAGGTAAATGAATAGAATTTCTGGCAAATGCTACTCCAAAGATAGAATCAAAAGAAATTTCTACAATGCATTAAAATCTTATGTGCTTATCTTGGCGATGGTCTGGCAATGCCCCTTCGTTGAAAGTATTTGGTGGGACCTGATACGAATTATGTATTATGAGCTGCAGAAGCAAACAGATCTATATCAATCGATAGAAGCTGTGTGATATACCAAGTAGCTTTAAAAAATGTGCACAAATCAAACCATCTACTCACGTAAGAAATGCACACCGTGCTTTTGCGGCCGAGCTTCATCTTCCGGATCAGCGTCTGATGTGGTGGATGCTCCTCCCGATTCGCACCATAGTACAGCTCCCAGCAGCTCGGCTTGTTCTGGTGCCATTCGAGCAGCATCTTCTCCTTATCTCCGAACTGGCCGTTGCGCGACTTGCCGAGGCTCTCCATCAGGATGATGCGCTCGAGCGTGATGTTGCGCTGCAGCTGATTAAAATCACAGTGCGCCATATGTGGCCCCCCACTCCCACTATCACTCACACACTCACCCTTCGCCGGGCACCCATCCGGCGGGTCCGTTTTCAACTTGACACGTGACCCACGCCTTCCCACCCTATCACCATCCACCGTTTCCTCCTCCGGCATTCCAATACTGACACTTCGACAATCGACACTACGAGCACCACCACCGCGCCCATTCCCCGTCACGAACGTCTTCCCAACCTCACCGTCATCACTGTCGGGCATTTCGATGGCCACATTAGGATCCGTACGCTCGCAACCACCGTACCGATTGCAAACCCGGATTTCATCACTGTTCAGGTAACGCTGCTGGCAGCACAGTGAATGCAGACCACCAACAGACCCCGGTGGACCACCGTGCTGACGTACTTCCTGGGCGAAAGGATTTGGTGGGCTGCGTCGGTTAAGCACCAACGCAGCGGCTGGTAATGCTGCCGGCGGTCGTCCCTCAACTATGTCCGGTGGTAAAACTTGATAGTACGGTAACACTGACTCCGATCCACAAGACGTTGGGTACGGAACGACACCCGTTCGCTCTAGCATCTCGTAATCATGCTCCAGACTCAGTATCGAACCAGAGCGGGAACGATTTCGCTGCTCGACTGCGTTCTGGACGGCCACGACTTTCGGCTCTCGGCTCATGCCCTTGCAAAAGCGTCGGATCTCGTTCTCGTTCTTCTGGTTCATCGTGCGCAGGTACCCGTCCAGATCCGCCTTCAAGATGGCAATGTTCTTCTCCAGCTCCGTTTCACTCGGTCCCGGTTCCTTCACGTACGGGTGCCCTGCGGTCGGTATCCGTTGGGATGCTTGCTCCTGTTGCTCCGACCGCTGTTCGAGCAGCGTGTTTAGCTTTCCCCGTATCTGTTCCAGTATGTTGCGCGTGTTGTGGAACTCGAGATATTCCTCGTACTGTGACTTCTTGCGACTAGTGCCCTCGGTTGCGCCATCCGTTACCTGATCGCGCATCGCATACATCTCGCTCTCGGAGATCGAGGACAGCGTTGGACTCTCAAACCCTATCAGGTTCTGACTGCTGTGGTTTGCCATACGAAACGATTCCAGATTAATATCCATCAGCGAATCATCTGTGTCGAGTGGCCAAATAGGCCTCGGTATCTGTCCATCGTTGCCCTCCATGATGACGGAGAGCTGTTGCTGTTCCTGTTGTTCCTGAGACCGCTCCTGACCCTCACAACCTTCGGCACAATCTTCACCACCAGCTCCACCACCACCACCATCGACCCCAATGTTTGAAGTTGCATGCAGGGGCTGCTGTGCGACAGACGCCCGCATCACACTTATCTGCACCGGCACGGTTGGAGACGACAGCGACGACGGATAGTAGTACTGCTCCAGCCCTCGTATATTGCGCTGCAGTTCCGAAAGTTCCTGATCATTCCCGCCCCGCTTCCTATCACAGCTGGCACTAGTCTTCACTGGCTCATTCGTCGCCTGGTTGGCGGACTTCACCGTGCTCGTACGCTTGAGGCTCGCTTCGTCTTCGAGCCGCTGGGTGCGTGGGCAACGATCGATCGGTTCGCAGTAGATGTGCTCGTCCACCGAGGAACCACCGGTTGAGTAGAGGTTGGTGCTGTAGTAACCCGACGATCCGCTCTTCTCGGTCGAGTAGTGTGAGGTAGAGTTTATGCGTTCACGGCTCGGTGGCTTCCCAACGACGACCTCGTCCATTGGTTCGCGGTGCACAATGCTGGTGCGCGGATGCGTTGCCAACCGGCCCCGCTCACCATCCGGTAGTTGTCCTTTGTTGCCATGGAAATCGGTCGCCCGTGGTGCCACCGGAGCCGCATCGTCCGGTTTGGGCTTTTTGTCCTCTTTGCGCGTATGCCGCGGGTGTCCACTCTTGCCCGTGGGTTCACTCTTCTCGATCACTTCGTCCTCAGCAAATGATTTTGTGTTTGCACTATGGAAAAGTAGAGATACATTACAATGTAATTAGAATCATTGTTAATAAATGGTACGAAATGCAGGTCATAAAAGCTTCAAGTCATTTTGTTGGGCCATAGGTTCTTGATGATCTTTTACGTCCAGACAATGATGGATGCGAATGGGTCTATTATTTAGGACACAAGTTGCGAACCTTCAACACTTGTTAACATTAAATATTGAGGAGATTCAGCAAATCTAGCAAGAAATACCTAAAAATGTCTCAATTCTTCATCAAGGCAAAATTACACCCATGTCTCCTCCCATTGCATCTTCCGACTACCATAAATTTAGGATTATGATTTCTACATCAACAAGATAAAACATCTTAAACCCTCTAATGGCATTGTTATACATTGCGAAAATATGTAAGTATCTGATCTGACGATCTGCATCTCGGCATCGTTAACTAACTAATGAGTCAGCAAGTTCATCAACCACGCGCTAAGCTGGTGTAAAACTAGTTGCTGCTACTAATCAACCAGCCACCGGTTTAGCCGCCGAGATTTCCCTTTCCTCGAATCGTAACACCGTCATCATCATCCGCTGCAGTGACACCATTTCGTACCGGTCGTCCTGGAGAAGCCTACCCCGGTCCAGTCAATGAACCTTTTACGCCACCTCAAAGCAATGCCTAGATTAGCCGCTAGGCTACCATACAGGAGTGGTGAATGAGCCGCTACATACCCCATTTGCCGAGTACGTTGCTGTGAATGTTTAAATGAAGTAGCTGATGCAAAAAAAATCCTCACAAAATATCTTACTTGTCGAGGTGAAAGCCATCGCCGTCGATCGTTGTGCAGAAATGGATCGATCCAGTTGACCCCTCGGTTCGGCACTACAAATCACAAGACCTGAGTCTGGGCTAGGTGTACCTCAAGACACAGTGTTGCTAAATTTGCATACTTTAGACACTATCGCTTAACGCCCCAAACCAGTGCAGAGACTTACGCAATTTGCCGTTAGCTGTTGGTTGAATGGTGAAGAAAGCAACTCCATGTGTAGGATATCTCGAAACGAAGAGGTGTTGTACTACAAGGCCAATAAAAATAACTACCCGCGAATGTCATTGCCTCCGTTTACAGATGCAGTGCTGGGTGAGAATGGTCATGCAACTTGTTCTGCCTCCAACGAATTTATGATCCCGACGTTGCTTCTAAGCGTGTACCGCTCGAATTTTGCAAAGGATACATAAACATCAAACTTGTTCTATTATTTTTATTACAGTTGATGCACCAGAAAAGAGAATGTGCATACATGGTTACATGAACTTTGATGCAAATAATTTTGTTTGCGAAATCAATTCACATGCCTCTCTACAAAACAAGATTATACGAATCAGCAGCGGAATGTATTAAGAGTAATGGCCACAAACACAACCCTTAAATAAGTTCATCTTCAATGTAAGTGGAACCTACCTCCACGCTAATCTTCATAATTTCCATTATCAAGACTTTAGCAACAAATAAACATCTTTTTCTTATAAAATTGCTATAATGCCCCCAATCTGTATATCTGTTCAAAGTGTTTGTATTGTACTTGTTTATTTATTATTGAAAGCTTATCTAGGTCAAGTACAAAATTACCCATATGTACCGGCTTTCTCACTCTTTGTTCCATCATATGCAAACGCATATGCAAACACTCCGAAATGGGAAAGCGTTCATACGTGGGGCGCAGCGAAAGCTTCCGGTTTGACCTTTCACACCCGCCTTAACAACATGTAGGTACAATGTTTATCATTATCGAAACGACACAACAACACTTGTGTTGCTGCTGCCCATCATCACAGCACATCATATACTTTCACAACTTCATCTGCATAACACGTACTAGCAGGTGTGGACTTCTAGTTCAAAATGCAATTTGATTACAGGTGAAACCCACAATGCCTAGAGACATAAAATCTATCTTACACTCTTCACAAAAGCTTCGGGCGAATTCTTCGAAATACTAACGCAACAATACACCAACGACACCAGCAACTTTGACTCAACGGTTAGCACACATGCAATCGATTGACCCAACTATCAAAGGCCAATAAGTCATCGCCATGTTTGAACTTACCACCAGGCTTCCCCCCTCAGTCCGGGTCAACACTATCAGCACATGTAAAGGAAGACAAACTACACAGCAATCTGATAGTACGGGTCGTGTCCGTAACAGCACACGATGAAACCGAGAAACATCCAGATGATACCTCCGATCCGGTTTTGACGTGTTCTGCTCTTTTGAGCACACACACACACTACACTCAGAATGTCCAATATCTTCCCAAACCCCCACAATCCCCACACACCCAAAACACACAAATCACTGTAAAGCTGATCTAGATTTTTGTTTCCCGACTGCCCAACTGGAATCACGGAACGGAACAACAACCAGTGACTGCATTCAGCTTCTGCAACTGAGCACTGACTTGACCACGTACGAATGGGAAACCCTCATAGCCGGCTAGAAAGATAGAGCGATGGGTGGAAATCGGGTGTAGAAAAACTGCACCCGGGTGAAGGTAACACACAAAGATATCAAACGTAAAGAAGAAAGTGAGAATGTGAGGTTCGGTTCGTGTTAGGCGCCCTAGGGTTGGCTTCCCGTTAGTACCGTAGATTTTCACTCTCACTGCATCTGTTCCGGAACCGGTCTTGCCCGTTTCAGGATGCAATTCGAGATATCTGTTGGTCTATTTTCATGCACAGTGAAAACTGTGGATATGTTCAAGAATTTGTCCCAGAGTTTGAAAACCGTTTTGTATGAGTTGTAAGCTCACAACACAAATATCTCATACTAAACGCTTATTATTAAAATATTTCCCTCTCTGTGGTTCCGTTAATCTTATTTCACTACTAGAATTCTTTAACCACTTTAATACTTAGCCCTCTACCAAATGTTAACATCAGCAGACCGAAACTACCCATTACACCAACGATTCATTCTTACACTCGATTGAACTTTTGACTGAACTTTTTCCCAACGCTCGTTTGATCCGTTCCTCATACCGGCAGACCTAAGCCCAGCTATTTTTCCGAATTCCATCCCATTCAATTGTACGTCCAAGCACCTACACCGACCACACCAACTTTAGAGGTTGTAGAACAAGTTGCGAAGAAAAGTGCATCGCTTGGAACGACCGCAACGGAAAAAAGAGCAACCCACCCCAACCGGTTCAAACTCAAACACCGCAAATCCGGTGATGATCAGCTTCGTCACACTACCGGGGACTAGTTTTTCAGCTGTAGGAGGAAATCGTGCACACACATACACCAACACCGAATAGACGAAAATGGAAAGTAAACCTGGAAAGTAAAACTTGCATAGCGGCCTCATGCAGTAGCTGCCGTAGAACAGAGTGTAAGTAGAAAGAAAACTTGTAAACTGTTTGACCTTTGGGAACGATGGTTGAAAAATGTGCTTTAAGATAAGTGTAAGTGTGCGGTTTCGGTAAGTTTAATGTGTGCTTTTTTGGTGAAGTTTTCCGTGCAGAAAAAAGCAACCATTTTCTTGTTTTATGATCATAAAGTGTTTTAAATCCTAGGACAATGTAAACAAGTTAAGGAATGTGCTACAATCATTCAACCGCATTGCACATGATACAAAAACACACTTCCTCCGGATATTAAAATACACTTTCACCCTTTTCAATCTCTCGACAATTAAACAACAAAAAAGTCCAATACTTCTTACCGGAAATCTAACGACACAGAAAGCGTTTGCCAACACCCGGACACCTTGGCACAGCATCCTGAAGCAAACGTTTCTAGGTCAGCCCGTCACTTGTATCAGGCCCTACGCAACAGCTGATCACCTCCATCAGCGACCGCAGGGAAGATTCCTTCTGCAGATCGTACAGATGCAGTGAGTCTGTACGTCAGCACAGTAAGCATCTAACGAGCATTCCGGTTAGCTTTGTATTTCACTTGTTTTTTGCTTGCGCATTGCTCCGTACAGCAACCCGGAGTAGGTCAGCCGCATGCCAGCTCGTTTGCTGGTGAGTGAAAATATCATTAGATTCCTCATTGCTCACATTACGATCCGATCTTGCATTGATCGATTGTGCTACATCTGATACGGACGTGCGTTTGCTTTGCTGAATGAATTAAAGGCGCTTTTCTTTTTCCTTTCCTTACAACCTGAAGAGAGTGAAATCTTTTGTCCACCATTCGGTGTATGTTTATGCACGCCGATCTATATCGATCACAAACCGACGTGCAGTTTCTACGATTGCTTACATATTGAAAAAAAAACGTGTCTGCACTCTGTGTACCGTCCATCACGAACCATCCGACCGGTATTTGGGTTTATTGCCAATCTTGCCTTCTGCAGTCGCTGGCAAAATTAGTGCACCGACACGCCTTGATTGGTGTATGCAGAAAAATGAAAATTATCTCTCATCAGCGATTCGTTTTGAAGCATAAGGAGGGTGAGTCTCTTATTTTCCCGCAATAACCTTTACAATTGTAAACAAAATTTTCCCCAAAGTACGAATCATGAAATTAAAGAAAGTGAAATATTTTCGCACTACACAAACGTAAAAACTTTTCGTTTCATTACAAAATACGGTACGGTGTTGGTTGCTAATTTGCCAGTCAATTTATTGCCGGCCATCGCAAAAGCTTCCCGCATATAAAAAAGCTCCTACATGAGCCCTCGGTACATGTTAGCATGTCGGGTTTCAAGAGTGCCATCTTTTAAAATTTACGGCTTACCCATCCTTCAACCACCAACAAAGAATGCATTTTCCACCGAAATGCAACCGCCCGGAAATGGTTGGCAAGATGCTGATAGTGTTTCCCTTTCACGGAGGTGTTTTTTCCATCCTTCACAGCAGACAGATGGTACGTTTCCTTTAACATGAACTTTATGGTTACTGTGTAAAATGTAATTCACACCGGTACCAAATGCGCTACCTTGGAGCATCGCACTTAACTATTTAGAGATCTTAAAACTTGTGCCCTTCTGCAAGCGCACCGTGTGTCGATAACGTAAATGGCACCCAGTCTCCGAAGGTCACATCCGCTGCTGCCTGGGAGAAGAAAAATTGCCTGTCATTGGCACAAAGAAACCAATTTGATGCTACGGTAGCCGGAAATTCTTTGTCAAGGCAGTGGAGGAAAATAAAGCAAGCGCTTTTATTTGGTGTGAAAAACCGCTGAAGTTAAAAGGTGCCTTCCTGTGGATAGGAATGGTACCGATTCTACCATTTCCAAGTGCATTTGAGCACACTTGGAAAAATGTAAAACATTTAGGCGTTTTAATATATGACGATGGCGGTGAAGAGAATCTTTCTTTCGGGGACCTATGTATGCTGTTACATTCGCCATTAAGTGTGCTGTAAGTCTTCTTTAACGAGTCATTCTATTGCATCAAAATCTTTGTGAAGTAGTATCATCGATGTCCATGAAAACTGCCTGACCAGATTTTAAAGGATAAGCAGAATGTTATCAATGTTAGACAGAGTTGTAGGGCGGCTTCAAAGATGGGATCTCTTATCTGTTGCGTGTGTTGACAAGGCCGCTGTGTTTGTGTTGTAACTTGCTTGATTCTATGGTAAGTATCTTCATACGATAACCGCAAACCCAATGATTGCTATATCATCATATTATGCCAGAATCTGTATTAACTTATTTGATATGTGATGTGGATCACTGTACGCCTGACCAGAGTTAAATAACAGCTTATGGCGGTTATCTATGCTATCATATGAGGCTTTGAAATTAGCGAGAAGATGGTAAGAGTAAAGCTGTTCTGTTCTGAAGCTGAAGATCAGGTCACTGGTTAACTCTCCATTTCGGAATCCTCGCTGACAGTTCCCAACAATTTCTTCGACGAATGGAGATAATCGATATTGTAGTTTCAGCTAGATAAGCTTATATTCAACACCGTGTAATTCTGGACCTTAATTAATATCCCTTCTTGAATGTGGATTAAAGGTTATGCTCAGATTTCAATTACAGGACATCGATTCGCTATTTGATGCATCTCATGTTGGAGAATTATGCCATTCATGACTAGCTCGACTACAGCTCCGACAATTCCTAATACCTTCTTGAACCAATGGTTTCGTGCGCTTCAGATTTCGTCTATACTAACTGGGAGCTGATACATCTTCTAGCTGAACCATTCCAACCAACTCTATATACTTTAAATTACTATTTTTCTCTTGCAATTTAAATTCCTTTTGCACGCATCACCTTGCACACTGTACCCTACCTAACATACGTACAACATCGATCTGCAAAACCTTTTGCAATGTTTTAATGATAGAGAACCGCCGTACGAAAACGGTACCGAAAATACCAAGGAAACCCATTGACCAAAGCCTCCTCCATCTGGCGAAGCTAGCTGGAACAAATTTCGGCGGGCATCAATTAATGATATTTAAACGGAGCACCAGGAAGGCACCAATGGCGCTGAACTTTTGGATCAATCGAGTAGTGTAGGCGTTTATGGCTCACTCACACGTATAAGCAGTGGCCTTCCAATTTTTGCACCAATTCGCTACCCAAATAGAGCTCAGCTCGTCTGCACGACAACGTCACGGTTTTGTTTTCATGGACGCTGAAAATCCGACCCCCGGCTCGACAATGTAAACACAGCCTTGGCTAGCTCGGCTTGGGAATGTCAAATCGGATCGTGAGTGTCCTATTTTGGGGTGGCACAGACACACCGAACCATAAAGCAAGCATCAGAACGCTTCATTTGCGTTCTTTTTCACACTCTCCAGCTCGACCGACCGGGATTCATTAAAGAAGGCGCGTGCCATCGGCTCATCATGCAAATCATGCGATCATCTCCCAGACCGCACATTTGCCTCATTAAAACGAATGATATTGGACTAATTGGAAGCGCCCAAATGCAACGAATCGTTTAGCTAAACGAGCTAAACGAGCAGCCCGATTGCAATGCGTATCACCCCAAATGCCACCATTCAATTTGTTTCACCCCTGGGGAGATGAATATTTGATTCGTCGGCGCATAACGACTTAACCCTCGAACTGAGACGAAGCGACACATATGGAAACCATTTTTTTTTTTGTGTGGATCTTTTCCTTCCAAATCACCATCGCTATGAGCCCGCTCACGGAGACCTTCACGCGTTTGCGCGGTGTGTGTGTCTTTGATCCGATCTAGCGGACCTCGTTGGCGATCTTCAATCATGATCTTCACGCTTTCGCAGCCTGCCAATCGGTTGGGTGAAGGTTGCATCGGCGTGAGGGCGGAACAGGACAATTATAAACAGGCGGATTTTCCGGCCCCGAAGTGCTAGTGGGCACTGTTTGCACTAGCAGCATCATCACTCCCATCATCCAGCGGGCATTATTGTACACCGTTCTCCGGTGTTCATGGTGTTTGCCCCCTTAATGCTGTTCGCCAAACATTAATAGCGAAATGAAATTTGTTAGTTAAGTCACTCGTGTAGCAATTTAAACTCTCATATACCTACTGAACAATCGCCATTCATTAAATGCAGGAAAATTACCCTCACTTGATTATGTGACAGATGGAGAGAGGTTTTAATTTCAAATTAACGAGTTCTTCTCGTTTGACGGACACACGTTACTGGTTCAACAAGCGTCATCGTGTAAGCGGCTTTCCACTCATGAACATACGTTTATTTTATTTTAAAGAAACGCAAACATGAAATTGAAGCGTTTTTCTTTTACATAATAATTATATGTATTATGAAGCAAAAGAGCTTAATTGTGGCAATAAGCACCATCCGTATTATTTCTTCGATTGTTTGTAAAATCGATTTTAAATGAGGTATGTTTGAGTTAATTAATATAAATATTAGAGCGTTACTCATCCATGCCCATTCAAGTTCAGATAAATATGTCATTTTATTACCTCTATATGGCAAAGACACAAGAACTGATGATCTCATCTGATCAGTACCTTGGCTCCAAGACGTAAGATATTTGGAACTCTGCCTTGCCCTACTGGACAGTCATATGCTACCAGACTGTGACGTTCTTCTGTCGTAAAGTGACCTTTTGCGATTAAGAACGAATCCAAGCCAAGGTAGTTTAATATCATCTCTTTTACTATGGTCAAGGCACTAACTCTTTAATGTAAATAAACTATTGCATAGACTCGCCATTATAACAAGACTTGCTTTGATCTTGCTTGAAAAAATTAAAAGTACAGCAATTAATTTAATTACCCCAAAACATAAATACTCCATTCGCCCTAAATAAATCAATCCATATGATGTCCAACGGAGTCGTTCTGTTTGCCGACACGTTCCTCTCTTCTGTAATCGTACCTTTCCCTTTTCTGCACTGCACCCGAACCACCGAGAAAAAGGCTCACCCGTGGCACAAGCCTCATTCCACGAATGGACACAAAATTCTCGTACCGTGGAATTTCACACCTATTATAGTCATCCCGCAGCTTCATCGGATCAGCTGAGAAATTAGCATAGCCAAACGGTTTGTTTGGTTCGGTTTTTTTTCTTCTACCGTTTGCTGTTGTGTTGCCTGTGCCTTATGCTTCATCCACTCGCAACAGCAACCTCCCCGGCATGTCACGATTTTATTCAATTAATGGAACCCAAACACAACCGCCTAATCGAGACCAAACCGAACCTGTTGAAATTGAAGCGCTTTGTAAATATAAGAGCGCGTGTGCTTCCGGCCTTAACCTCCGGCACTTGAAGGGCCGGACGAAGCGGTCCCTTTGCATGCAGCGCCACGATCGTACAGCCTTATTAATTAATTGTCCTGCAAAGATCGTGAGCATCGACGGTTGATGGGGAGCGCGAAAGCGAGACGAACGATCAAGTACACCGATGTAACAATTTATCATCCCTCCAAATGTAGCTCCGGGCCTCGGTAAGCTGCATGGGGGGAGATGTATGCCGGGGGTCTTTTTGGGCCGTGTGGCGCTGCATAAACAAACTACGACCTAGACGCCAATCAGTGACGGCTTCGGAGCAGAGCCTGTACCGTGGGGGAAACCTTGGCAAAGGGTTCTTCTCGAAGGTGCCCTTCGACCGTGTGAAGACCATTCCTCCGGTCGCTTAATTGATATCGTTTTTGGTGGATGAAGAAAAGGGTCTGGAAACAAAAAATCGTCACCATACACCGCCTGTCAGGTGGAAGATTTGTCCTCGGAGCTGTTATGGCAGAGTGCGCTCGTCTAATTACACACAGTTCTTAAAAATCTTATCGTATAAGAACGAAAACTAGCAAGCTGGAGCATAAAAACGGTACTCACCCACTCGGGGTACGATGTACGGTCCGCTGCCGGAACATAGTCGAGCTGCGTCTCGATCGAAGTCCTCCACTACCAGCACCACTACTACCACCAGTACCTTCAGCAGCAGGTCCACTACCGGCCAGTGTGTTACTACGCTCCTTTACGATGGTACGATCCCGTTTGCGTCCCATCACACGCTCGTTCACCAGCACCGCATCCAGCGCATCGAACGACGCCGTCCGAACGCCACCTTTCACACCAACGTTCGCCATCTTCGGTGATGGCGTCTGGACACCGTTCTCCTCGTCCGTGTTTATCTTGCACTCCTGCGGGAAGCTTTCGTTGAACGTACGCATTGCTGCGACACCGGCCAACTTTAGCCGGTTGCGAAAGATGTCCCCGAACCGGCGCACACCCGACCGTCCCGAGCCCGCGCTCTGGTTGCTGATGTTGCTGAATGCATCCGACGGATCCGCGGAACTGCGCCGTCCGACCGGGCTACCACCGTGGTCGCCCGGCCGCTCCTCGACCCACGTGGAGGACATCGAGGGCATCGCACGTGCGTCACACGTCAGGCCCGCACGGTGAGGATGTTGCTTTGACAGTGGCCCGTCAAAGCGTGTGTCATAGTCAGCGAGCCAGCGCCAAAATGCCACAGCGATGGAAGCTGACTGCTCGTTCGATCCAAGGCTACTAAATGCATCAAACGCACCCGGTGGTCACTTAATAGAGCTATTTGCTTGACACTTAAAACATACAAAAACCAATCCCGGCAAATGACAGCTAGCTGAAAGGAAGCAAAGACATGACAGATATTAAAATAAGCTTTAAACAAGGGGGGGATAACACAATTTAAGAACGAAGACGCTGTGTTTTGTAAAGGCTACCACTTTTACTCATTTTGTTGGCCACAAATGGCTAAGGATTTGGCTTGCACACTATTGTCTACCATTTATCAATGACATCCATCTAGGTGCGCTTCCGACAGATATCTTCATCAACTCGATGACACTTAATCTATGCATAATCAAACTATCAATACAACATTTTAAAAATATCTACTAAAATTCGTCAGCTTCCTTACACCATCCGGCAGGTTCCTACTAATCATCACTGTCCGATGGTCGTCACCGCTCAACGGCACACCAAACCTTCACAGGCCAGTGATAATAATTAATCCAATGAGCAGGCTCATCAGCTTGCTGTTAAGATTTAAAGGACAGACGAGACAAGTGCACCACGGACAACGACCGCTGGTTGTGCCGTCCGAGGCCCACACATGCGCGCGCGAACCAACAACTGGACGCGCTGGACCTTTCATCGATGATTATGTCATCAATTAGTGGTGAAGCTTGTATCACAATCGTATCACTTTTGGGTACGATTCTGTGCGCTTCACCAACGTCGAACCTCGCTACTAATTAGAAGCGAAGGACAAGGGCATCCTCTAATCATATAAAGATGTTCAGCTTCACGAAAAAAAAAATAAACACAGAATGACACCCAGCGACCCACACACGCGTACGCGACGAACCGAAAAAGACGGCGAACTGCGCCATCCGAGTGATTCCGAGCGAGGAATCCTAATGAACTACCCCACCCAGCAGCTTCCAGGAAGCACATTGAAGCTACTTCGCTTAAGACATTCAATTGTCGCACATCGGCGTCCAGTGTGCCCCTTCCTGCAACGGTAGCCGGGGAAAGAATTTCAAATATTTACGTACAGCATCACACCTTAAAAGGGCCGGTCAGGCCGGTCCAGTTACTAAACTATGCTGGATCACGCGCAAATCGTTCACCTGTTTGCTTAACGCCGAATTTAAGGCATCGGGTGAGCAAATGAACCTCTGCTTTTATGGAATGGCCAGCAGCAAACAGACAACATTGTAAATGTTTTGCCATTTACTTACCCACCTACCTAATGCGGTGTCCACATGCCACTAGCAAATAACAACAAAAAAAAGCAACTCCCCTAACCTAATGCTAAGTGCAATCGAATGTTGTCCATCGCGTCTCGGTGGTTCGCATGCTAGATCGTAACATTGTTCTCCACTATTCCCACCAGCAAGCTCAACACCTGCGCTGCATTGGTCAACGGTGTGTCACTTGATTTGCGTGTGTGTGTGTATGTTTCTGGCCGATCATTTTACCCACGTCTTGATGAAAGCGAACGCCTTTCGTAGCCATAGACATCTCGGGCTGGCCTTACTGGGCAAAGCAATTGCAGCTAGCATTCGGTTGGGT
>KZ061765.1:0-48030 GCA_002091835.1 Anopheles maculatus
GCCGATGATAACCCGCATTTCCTAATTCCGCGTTGTCCTTCATCCGTTCGCAATCCCTGGAACGGTCGTCGCTTCCAACATGAATTTTGCAACGTCCCTTTACTACGTCCGCTTCTATCTTACAAAACGACAAACTGCAGGACCACGGGCATGAATTGCGTTTCATGTTCGTGTGTGTGTGTGTATGCATGGCTATGTATTGAAGCTTCTCACGCTGGGTACGGTTGTCGTCGCATTACTTTGCATACTTAAGCTGGGACAGAGGCAGCATGGTGGATGCTTAGCTTACGTGAATTATGCTAAATTCTCCAACGTGTGCAAACCGCAGCGGTGCACTCTAGCTTGCCGTGTAGGCAAGCTACAAACCGCGGCAAAAGGGTTCGCTTTGCTAGCGTGCCGTTGCCGGGAACTTTAAATGCATTAAGTGCCCATTTTGAAGGTTGTTCATGCGTGCGGGAACGCAGAAAGTGGTTGATGCTTTAGGTTCGTTGACTTTAAAAGTTTCCTTCAATGTGTTTATGTAAAAAATTGTTGTAGCTTGCTTACAATTAATGGCTCTGTTATGCGGATTGCATATGTTGAGGCGATATATACAACAAATATGACAGCTAATAAAACAAAACCAAACGATACTCAGTACATAAAACAAGCTCGAATGAATGGATTATCCATCATAAAACCAACCAAATTCTTCAATCTGCTCCACATTACATGTGGCCCAACGGAAATGCTTCCCGTTCTAATTGCTCGCATTACATCCCGGACAGTCGTCCGAACAAATCGACCCACTGGCTGAATAGTTAGATTTGCGATCGTGTGCTTAATAGGTGTCATCACTAAATGAAGCAAACGACCCGGGCAGCAAGCATTACTGTTACGCGCTCTGTCTATTTTTATACCGAACCTACCACGACTGGGGCAGTATCGAGTTGCTCATTGTGTGCTGCTAATAGCATCGGCATCTGCTTTCGCAACGGCCGTCTGCTGCTGCCCTGCTCTATGCTACTGTGCTCTAAGCGATGGAGGCGCCTGGTCGTTCTTCTCGGTTTGGGACTTAATGGGCACGTTAATTCCTTGGCTTAATCACCCGGGTCGCGCCACCAGCAACCAGAACCATAGTAGCAGCAGCAGTTGACCCATGAAATCGTAGCAAAAATGGGGAAACTAGTGCAGGCCAGCTTTTAGTGGTCAATCATGCGTTGTCTTTTTGTTTCACCGAAAATGAGCAGGTTCATCCAACCATCCGGCTGGGGTTTAAATGACCCGGTTGATTATGGGGGGTAATATTGCTCGTGCGATTTTTTTTTTTTTGGGTTTTTTCTGGGAAGCTAGAAGTACCTCAAGGTGCCTGAAAAAATGTTTTATTCTAACACTTTTTCATTCAATTTTATTAATTTTCCGCCATTCTTATCTCTTTGCAGGTATGAATTTTGTAAGACGCATATTACAGTATGAGTAAGTGGTTAAAAAATAATTTTCAAAATACTATTCACATACTACTTACACTCCAATTTCTGGAAGAACTGAAATTCATTCAAAAGATCACACCATCACATGTCTTACATCGATACGCACATGTTCTGTATGAATAAGAAACTATCAAAGCTAAAGGTAAAACAGATGCTACGGTTGTTCACCCTACCGATTTCACTCTTTACCCGTAAAAGAAAAGACCCACGCTCCACGGTACGGAATGCACGCAAGCGAGAATGAGATTTTTCGGAAGTACGAAAGTACAGGAAAAGTTATTTTCTCTGCTTGACGATTTTCGTGTTCACCGTCGTCCGGTTACAAAGGCTCGCAAGACGGTCCCGTCCGCTGAAAGCTATCTTTTCACACATCGACCGTTTCGATTGTTTGCAGCCTGCTGACATTGGGAAGGCGTTCGGTGAAAGTTTGACCAGACTCCCTTCGAACAGCAAAAAAAAACAGATAACACCAAAAAAAACTACATCATGAAGAAGTAAACATAGAACGTTCACACTGCGGCTCCGGTGTGTGTGTGTGTCGGTGTGTTCGTAAAGCATGTAACTTAATGCGCCAAGAGTTTGTTGTGGAGTTGTTGTTTTGCTTGCTGCCTTTGCTTTTCGCTTGCTGAGGCGAAGGCTTTTCCGTCGTTGTTTTTGGTAGTTTCTTTGCATCCTTGTACCAGAAGGATCGCAACTTCCGAGAAGTTTTCTACCGTAGAGTTTAGGTATTTTTAGAAGAATGAGCGAGAGAGAGAGAGAGAGAAAAACAAGTCAAAACAGGGGTCTGTTGTATATCATTGGTTTTTACAGTCTACCGGGTTAAAGGGAATGTTTGGGCAACATGTTTGCATAAAGATTCCGTCCAATCAAACACGGTACGTTGGATTAAGCTAATCGCACTTGAAACATCACACAAAACACACAGCTTTAAGATAAGTTTCGAGCCGTTTTATGCTACTGTTTCGCAATAGTATTTATCTTTAGTGTTGAAGTTGCTTATGCTCCGAAGAGAAGCAATTGGTTTGACTGTTTTCCGGGCATTTTTATTTGTGTTCATGATTCTATACTATTAATGTATTCATTTTTCTATCGAACGCCTATAGTTATGCAATTGGCACATCAATATGTAATTATTGCGGGTTCTTTGTTTATCGTTATAAATGTGTTTTTAACGTAGCAAAGAACTCGACACATTTTATTCTTTAATTCGAAAATGCCACCTAAAACTATCAATTCACAGTGTTCGTATTTGTTCATAAATTATTTTCGAGCTTCAGTTGCAAAAACTCATAAAACATTCATACCATATCAAAAGCTTCATCCACGCACCAGGCCTTCTGTTACTAATTTCAAAACAATCTATCTCATTACGAAAACAGTATGAAATCAATCATTAGCATATCAGCCGACCGATTCATCAAATTATCAAACACGCCAACCGGTCGAACCCGTTCGGGAGTTTGCTTCATTGACAGCCCATTCGCTACCTGAAATATGCACATGCAATTACTACCGCTGACGGTCAGGTACGGTCGACAAGTTTTGCTGATTATTGATCGCGACTTAATAGGCTAATCATATTATTGGAATATTTTGCCACCCAAACCAACCACCACGACGGTGGCCCGTTTTGTCAATCAAAGTCCCCCCCCTCAGCGAACGCTCGCAGTATGGTTCGCGTGGTTTGTTTGCACAGTTGACGCTGTCAAAACAAACTTCTAAAGCAATCATACCCTGCGCGCTGGTAGTGACGAAAAGCACACCCATGGTTGTGTGTATGTTTAAATTTAATCTTGCAATTTATGACGCCTATGCGTTAGCCCGTAGAGTGTAACGCCGATTGCAGCCATTTAGGCGGGGAAGGGGGAAGAGCTAGAGTTAGCTGCAGAAGCGTGGCGCAATATTTGCAAAGTGATTAAAACGTAACGACCGTCGAAACTGTCGGATGAATTATGCGTTAATCAATTTATTGCTTCACATCCTGGCTGGCGATCGTATTAATCCATGCACGGGCGAGCCGAAAAAAAGCACCATCCTCGTGGATTTCCCTCGAGGGAAATGGCACCGTTGTCTGGTTCGGTGTACAACACCGGGCTGTTCGATGCGGTTCATAACCGGGAGCATACACCAATTTGGTTGAATTATGCGCCCCCCCGAAAATGTGAAACGGAAGCTCTAGCGACCAGCGGAAACGAACCCCGAACACACATTTGGTGACTGCATCAACATCAGCGTCTAACCTTGACTCTGCGTCACGAGCGGACAAGATAAAATCCTTCCCCAAGGACCAGAGAACGCCGGATCTGTTTTTGTTTTGTTACTGATGCCGGTGTTTTAGATTGTCACCGGTTTTTGGCCGTTGCGCAAAGGCAAAATTTGGTTGTCGGATCGGTTTTGATGAGTACTCCCAAGCCACCCTTGCTGGGAGAAAAAAGGATAACTTCAGTAGCCTCGTTTTTTTTTGTTGTTTCTCCGCGAGATGTTTCTTCCTCCAATCAAGCCAGTCACACGAACAGCGCTGAACACAACATCACATCCCTCCGCCATTGGTGGTGCTTGAAGGCATCACACTGCAGATGTAGTAAATTACGGCAGCAGCTCATTTGAATTCATAAATAATCATTTTCTCTGCTCAACCCCTCCCGACGAACCGACGTTACAAGCAATGTCCCACGACGACGTTGGTACCGCCGCCACCCGGTTTGACTGCACTGTGGGGAATTAGTTACTTCGCGCGTGGTACCGGTCCGCCAAACCGTGCTGACCTGGGCCAAGACGGTTCGGTGCGTTCCTGTGCACACTACTGCATTACTGGTTGATAGTTGTTCGTGGAATGGAATTGGAAGACCATTTTCACCTTTCGTCAGTGCGCACTTAACCTCTGCTTTGTGTGCCGTTTTGAATAATTCTCGCACTGGTTTCTGCTCGCCTGCGAATAATAGTGTGAACCTGAGTGCGCTGTGTTCATTCGCTTACTTTGCAGGTTGTTCTGGCTCGTATAATTGCAAAATTCGTGTGTACACATCGTTGCTTTGTCAAGATAGTCATCTCGAGGTCAGTCAAAATATTGCAGCCAGTACACAGCGAGTCACATGACGTAAAGATGGAAAAATGCGATAAGATTATGGTATATTTTTGTTACGTGCACCTTGTGCTGCCTGCACTTGGTGACTGTGGAACACTTTTGGGAACAATCGGTCGACCTTTGTAGCTTTGTGTAGGTAAATGTAACTGCAAGTCGAAGGATACGTCGACATGCAATGATCTGTGAAATAAATGACCTAGACCTGACGTTTCAAATTGTCCTTTAATGGTGTACGTCATGCAGCTTAAGATTTGATATAATTAGAACTTATTTAATATGGAAGTATTTAATTTATTTTATTTTTAGTTCACTTCGGTACTCGAATCTTATGAAGAAGAAAAAATTAACAATAATCTATTTTTTTATAGTACATACATTTGTCAGAAGCTTGCCTCGTTGGAGCTTTTCCTAGGTATGGAGTTTCTGATTTTTGTATCATAAAGCGAAGGTCTTAAGGTGAATCACATCAAAACCTTTCCTTCAGTATTTTTTTACTTAATGAGTTGCAGAAATGGGAGCAACTAAAGGTACGATGATATAAATCGATGAAGGCGCAAAGTATTTGTTTTACTAGGCTACAGTACACGGATGGAGGCGCCTAGTACTTGTCATAATAAAGGTATAAAATCACCCATACTATTCACATGAGAAGGGGGTTTCGAGGATACAATTAACGTGATCCTCGAGAAATTTTAATTGTTCATTCATCAATTTTTCTTTACGAATTTATGTGATTTTAACGATTGTTGGAAACATTATGTCGAAGACATCATATTATATGCTTAAGAGTAGATACATACTTTCTGTTTATCGAATTGCTTTTAAATTTTATTTCAAAAGAAAAAGGTTCTATCAGAGCTCTTATATAGTGAGGAGCTTGTGATAATTGAAAAAAAAAAATACGTTCACAATGAACCTGGACCTAAAATGAAATTTTTCTTAAATGCAAATAGAAACATGAAATCAATGTTTACTAAAGAGTGTAAAGTTATTGACAACTTACCCTTAAAAGACATATTAAATCGTTTTCAAGCAGTCAGTTAAAAAGTTTGACAAGATGTTTTGTGGGTATGGTTTTCTTTTTTTCCATGCGTTTAACAACTTTATCCGACAAATGTCCACTCCGTTGAAATAACAGTGACATTTAAATCCTGCCCAGAGTATGAAATAAAAAAGGCAAATTACTGCGTAAAAGAAGATCTTCCCCAAGCAGACAACCGGTCGGATGTTTTCGTTCCACATTTCGAATGTGTTTGAAAAGTTAACAACCTAACCCAAGGATTTCAACATCCGACCAAAACACCCAAATCAGTGTCCAATATGTCAAAAAAGCCGGTAATGTTGTGCGTGTACGAGCGTGCGTGGGGATAAAGAAAAGGTTCGCATCGGTGGAAAGGAAACAATAACAGACACCTTTAGGCGGACAGGTTCTAAGGGGCGTACCCGGTGACACGTGGAGATGCCTGGTTTTATATAAACTTTATACAAACAGGTATAACGCATCTATCGTCTTTATATACAATTGTTTAGAGTATCAAGATTGTAAAGAAGTATCTTTAATACCAAATAATTTAAGTAGAATTTCAAATGACGCTCGTTCGCGCCCAATGTAACGCAACTTTAGCTATTAGAAAAAGTGTCTTTTAAATCGTTATACTAGTGTTAAAGCACGCTATCGGAGGAAACCTCGATTCAAAACACGGCACCAAAAAGAACCACGACGACACAAGATCCCGGGCCATAAGCTCGAACATTTCCTTTCTATCGCAATGGGTCCCGAGTACAAAGCGGGAAAAACACACAAAAACCGAACAGCGCGCTACACATAAATTATAACTTTCCGGACTTCCTTCACGCCGGACCGAAACTTTTTTTTTCCTTCGGCCACACTCACACTCGCGCCAGGGTTGCCGGTAAAAACTTTGCACTTTTACTCTCCCTCATCGATGCTGGGAGTTATTTTAATGCAACCCAACAACAAGGAAAGACTCGTCTTCCACACCTATGCCCGGGCACCGGGAACTACCTGGCTCAAGGAGCAACTTTTTGCTTGCCAGTTGGTCCATTCTCGGGCCATGCCTTTCACCCGCGATGCCCGCTATTACCGGCAGTACTGTTTAATTACACTCATCCATCTTTAGGCGCCGAACCTATCCACCAGCCAGGCGGCACTTAATTCCATGTGAAACTCCATGGCTCACCGACGGAAACAAGGGTAAGGACATCAAAGGGACACCGAGGCAATAAGTTGCTGCCGAAAGTTTTCTCCAACAGCGTCCGGGTTCGGGTATGTGCGACCGTTATGACGGCGTCTTGTAAAATCTTACGTCCTTTTTGCGTGGTACTGCTGGCTGTTGTATGGACTGTTTGGACGTTAATTATAAGAAGTTGGAAGCGTTGATGCAACGGCTGCAGTCAGTGGCTGTGAAGGTAAGGTTGAGCAAGGTTCGAATAACTGCATCGCTATTAAATGATGACAAGTGGTGCATAAATTTTTCCCCAGCCACTACTATCCACACCGATTAACGAGTCTCGGTGGAGCGATGGAATGTGCTTAATAGCGTAAGAAGTCTCTCTGTGTTGGAGAAATTTATTATGTGTACCGACCATGGACGTACGGGGACGGAAACAATACGGCGATGACTTATGAACGGATTTTGTTTGTTTGAAGTGACACTTTTTGTGACTGTTTTTGATATGTGTATTATATGGATCATAGAATCATAATGAGGGATAACTACTAAAGAAAGGCTAAAGAAAGCAATCGAGGGTACAAATTGAATAATTAAATGATTTGTTGTGTAGTATGGCTTAATGAATGGATTAATCTGCTGATAAAAAGCATACGTATCAGGTTTTTGTTGTGTGTATTGCATACTTTCAGGCTATAATATGTATTAAAGTTTATTTATTTAAGTTATAATATGACGGCCGAAGGCCGTATTGTCATCTGTATTAAAGTTTGGTATGGAAAATAAATTGAACTTATTTTCACTGTCTTGTAACAGTTTTAATGAGCAAATAATGCTATTTAGTGACTTTGAACACCTTCTAGTGTATTGAGATTATTTTAAGATACAGTTTTAGATCTTAGATAAAAAATGAGAGACTACTTAATAACAGAATGATTTGTCAGATAATTTTATTAGAGAATGACATAAAAATATTTAATTAATATTAGCGCAAAATAATTTTAATTGAATATTTTTAATATAAATCAACATACATTTGAACGTTTTGTGCTTCAAATTGCAGGCGTTTTTGTGTTAAATAAGATTCGTTTTCCTAACATTTATTTATTTGAATATTCCTACTGTATCCAAAAGACACATTACATAAATGCTTTAATAGATAATGCCCATCCCAAATCAATTGTTACTCTATCCTCGAAAACGCAGCTGACAGATGAAATGGATCCGCAAAGCTGACGTACACTGCTTAAATCAAAATGGAATGTCCAAAAATCCCGAAACTTCGCAATCTAACCAAAGCCTCAACTGCACACACCATAAATACCTTTTTGCCTAGGCCGTGCTTTTGCCCAAGTGCGTGCCGGCAGGGCATTTCGGAGCGCGCTTGAATTGAAACTCATTTTGGAAGCTTGGAGCCAAAGTTTACCAGTTTGTGTGCCATAATTGCTTTCGGCACGCATGCGAATCTTTGCGCCTGTGGAAAAATGGGTGTGCGTGTGTGTGTGTTTTTGCTAAGTTTTGTTCCATGTAGAAGGTGAAAATCCGATAACGTTGGTGCTGAAGAAAATGGTTGTGCGTCGTTAATAAATGATCGAGCTGTAACTGTAACGGCAGCAGTTTTTGGAAGCTAAGTGCCTAACGTTTGTTTTTTTTTTTTCGCCAGAATATAGTACCGGAAAATATTTTTATAGAAGTAAAAGATTTGTTTTTAATGTACGAAAATGTAAGAAAATTTATATTTACCGCACAGAATTGCATAACTATGAAAATAAATAATCCAACAGCCAAAACACACAAACGTGTTGCGTGTTTTCTCGTTACGCTACAAACAACTCACAGCTGCTAGCGGGCTGTTCTAAAGGGACTGGCAAAATGTAGGTCGTGTGTACATTTTATTTCACACTTTGCATTTTGTCAAACATGACACTCGTCCGTCGCAGTCCCGCTACGATGCTAAGCCGATGAATAATCCAACACTTCCCAGCTGGCGAAAATCGAGTCACTTTGCAGCGTGCAAGTGGCAGCCATTTTTTTGTCGGGATGACTAGCATAAAGACTGTTGTCATGGATGGAACGGATGTCTAACGTGTGTTTCTATAAAGCTTAGCAGGATGATAACAAATAGAAGCAAATACCATAATTGCTATATTAAGGAATTAATCAAAAAGCTGAAATAAAAATGTAATAAAATACTGTAAAAGACTAAAGACATTTCAAAAATCTAGATGATACGAATCTTAAAACGTTGCAGATTTTCTTAACGAAATTGCACCCCAACAGCCATGTCTGTAAAGTGCTAGTTCTTTTCAGTTCGCTCTACCCGGTATGCTCCCGGCGTGTCCGTGCCGGATTTATGCTGTGTGACTCTCCAAAAAACAGCTGCCTGGTGGCAATTTGGCTTGGTAAATAATTTAATAGTTTATTTCCAGCCTTGTGCTCATGAATAAGGGAACAGCTTTTTTCTTGAATGGAACCATTTTTAGCGTTTGGAAAAATCTCTCCCTATCGATGCGAATACGGGAAGAACGAAGAAAGTTTAAAAATGTGCAATTGAATAATGGTTTAAGGTTGTAATATTAAAGATGTGAGAAGAAGGTAAAAGTGAAGTAACAAAAACATGAAATTTCTAAAATATAATGAAGCAATATATCCTATAATAATAATAGTAATGATTGTAATAACAAATAGCATATTAATCAACACAAAAATTTAGAAAAATGGGTAAATGAACTTGTTAAATAAAACCCTTATAAGACAAGTAGATATCACTCAATAGTACTATTGTGTTTTATTCATTTATGAAGAGTAATCTTAACACCGTGTCGTTCCTTTCTATTCCTGTTTTTATTCTCCTTCTCCTTATTCATTTCCGCCGGTCAGCTGTCACTTTCATCACTGCTATAACTGCAGCAACTTTACTTTTCGATGTCGCCCGCAGATGGCGCTACCATACAATTCATGTTGCCCGTTATGGCTATAACAAGTACTTTTAATAAAAAAGCAATGGTCCATCCTCTTATGCGCACCATTCCGTTTCATACAACGAAGCTTCTTAATCGAAGCTTTGCTCTCGGGAGTCCTACACAATATAAGCACAACATTTTTATAGTTCTTTTCCCCAATCATACAAAGGACACATTCTCCCGTTGACAGAATGCTACGAGCGTACCAGTGTGATGCACTTTCGGACAGCTGCATTTCGAATGTCCTTTTCGTATACATTATTCCCAAAAACTCATCTCTCTGCTCTACTCTCCTATTGCCCATCGCACTGCGAAAGAAGTGTTCGGAGCGGAAGTCGTTGCCACACAGCTTAAGTACTCTCACCGGAAATAGATACTTGCTGTCCGGTCGGTTTGTTAGCAGCGATCGGTTTCCTTCACCGGTATAGCTGAAATTTATTCGTCGCCTGTTTATTTTTTTCTGTAACCTATTTTTGTGGATGGATTTCAATCCTGTTTACCGATCGGCCATCTTTCCAATAGCTTAAATTCGTTGGAAAAGCTTCGCTCTCATCGTGCGGGGAACCAAAACGGGCCAAAGGCGTCGAGAGAAGGCGTCAATTGCGACGAGATTGTCTTCGCTCACCATTGACTTCCTGTCAATTATCCCTTGGTGGAACATGGAAATCGAATCAAACTATAATGCGATCCCGAAACGCGCACGGCATCCCTGTATGGTTCGTTTTGAAGGGGGAAATAGGGAAGCTTTTCGGTTGGTTGGTTGTGCAAATTGGCTTATCCTTTTTTTTTTTGGGGAATGGAGCGCAAATGTTTTTCCTTTATTATTTTGTTACGGTAATGGCCATCCGAAACGACTTTATTTGGAAGGTGTTTAAAGTATCGTTTGCTTACGTTTTGCATCGTCGTTTTGTAATGTTGGTTTAGCAATGTCGTATTGCAAGTATTTGGCTTTGTTTAGGGAATATTTATCATTGTAAATCATGCAACATTTGCATTAAACAGGCTGTTTTTATCATAAGCAGTTTGCATTACATGCAGGAGAACCTTTAGCAAAAAAAGATAAAAGTACTGGCACACTTTCCTTGTGGCATACTTCTTAACTTTTTGCCCATGGATATGCATCCATGAAGCTATCTTTTTCTCCCCAGGACATGTGGCATGCAGAAATGGACACACGGTATATGTTCGTGCCAGTTAGAAGTTGCTTCAGACGGTAAAAACATAGCACGAGCGTCGCTAACTTTATCCGCTAGTGCGTTGCTCGTGCTATTGTCCGACTAGCCAGTTTCGCTAGCCAGCACTATATCTTCATTGCGCAAAATGAAATTTGGCGCCTCGCTGTGCATGTGCAGTGCTAATGAATTGCCATTTATCATCGCTGGTGCAGCTGGAAGGTTTCGTTTTTAATTTACATGCGCATTTATCAGTGTGCCCGTTTTGCAGAAGCCACCTGCTGCTAAAATTTTATTAGCGCTGTAGATAATGCGAAAAGATGACAGTTTTTGTTTTGCTTGGTGTGTGCTTTAAAGGCGTTCTGTCGTGTGTTTTATAGTGTGTGATTTGACAACTGAGTACACACGGTTTTTTTCTTTGCGCAGCAATAGCTGTGTCTTGCTACAACTCCCACTGCACGGTTTATCATCTTCGGAACGAGTTTTAATCTTTATGACACAAACCAACAACCAATCCAGTTTCATTTCATTAACGAGCTCCACTTCATTTGAGTATCGTGTCGTTAAATCATCGTTTACGACGGCGCCAACACTGGCGCTATCGCACCGAAAACGGACGGAAACCATGCGCACACCGTGCTGGTTACCCGTGTATTTGGGTAGCATCTGTTGATTCTCGGTCAAACATCTTATCTTGCGAGGCGCCGTAGCGTCTTCGGTAGGTAACGAGCGTGTATCATTAAACGGGTATTTGAAAGCGACCATTCGGAATCGTTCGGGCACATCAGAGCTATTTAATTTTGTTCAACTTTGTCTGTAAACAATTAGTGTGCGTTGAGATGAAGCAAACTAATGTATGGCATGTTTAGTTTGAGATGAATAAAGAAAAAACAGAATTTGTAAAACAATAGATAATTATAATGTAATCAATTTAACTGCTTTTATCATTTTGATGGAGACGCCTGGTTGTTCATAAATTCATTTTAATATCAAACTTTTTTTGGCTCATATAAGCTAACCAGATTTGGTTAAATGAGTTAAAAAATACTCATTTTCCATATTCTTAACCATTACAAACAAGGATGGTCCAGTGGAAGTGATGGTAGTGGTGCCGATCTTCACACGGAACGAGTATCCGATCCATTTCGGACAATGGATTCGTTGGAAGTCATCATAAAAAAGTATATGATGTCTTCAACTAAAAAATGTAAAATTTTGCCAAACTTTATCATACAGTCGATTAGTCGTAAAATATATAAACCAAACCAAGATACCGTTTTCACTGTCTAGTCACTATACGCCTCACAAACTTACAGTATTATTGGACGATCAAATGTGCTAAATTCACGAAATACTGTACAACGACAAAAACGTAACCGTGCGCGACGTGTTATAAACATTTTTTAGTGATTATTTTATAACGCGTTTTAGTTATCATTGCTAGAGCATGAGGTGGCATGAAAAGGCAAAAGCTGACCTTGCCAAAGAAGCGCGAGATATGATCAAAACAAAGACATCTACTTGACTCTCCTTTCTGCTTTCTGCTCAAAAAAATTTAATGCTTTCAGTGACAAAACTTCAAAACACGTACAGTAAAAACTGGCTTAGGTTATCATAGACCTCATTGTTTTAGTTTAAAATCCTTTTTTTATGGAGACGCCTGGTATTTTGTGCATCAAGCTTTGATCAAACATCGAATACACACCAATACACAGCAATAAGTCTTCACTCTACAGTCTTACTTTTGCTTTACTTTTTCACCCTGGATAATCTCTGAATCTTTATTTAAATCCTACCTCGCCGCCGAAAAGCTTACCAGCGGCAACCAAGCAAAGCAACAAATATTGCTGATGTGATACATACCAAAACAAAAAAAAAACACGAAAAGGGTACATGCGCTTAGCCCTGCGAAAAAACGATACGCAAGCATGCGTGATTTGTGGACTTTACCGGGCACATGTTTTATCAAGATTTATTCTTCCCATTAAACGAGGGGTTTTCTTTTATTTGGAAAGATTGCACCACCACCACCATCAACTGCCGCTGCGTACAACCGCCCCTGTTCCATCATCGGCTTGAGCTGTGTGATGGTGTGCACGGTTCGTTACCTACCTGATGCTGATGCTGCTGACTGCTGGTGGATGAAGAAAAACGCATTCAATATCAGAGCTTGTTGCGGTGATACCGGTGATACGCCCTCCGATGGCCCCTTCCGATTACAATATGCGGCCGCCAGGGTTCATTCTGCTTTCGGTACGCTTAACGGAGGCTTCTTTCTTCGCCATTCAACGCAAAACCACATACGGTTTATTTTTTTTTTTGGTTCCAGCTACCACATCCTTTCCGCCCAATCGTTCCACAATCGCTTTCTTTTATCGAACCACGACAGAACAAGGGTTGAAGCCCGTTAAGCGGATTACGTACATTCTTTAGAACTACCCCACACTGCTCCGGTGGTTTAGTTCTTGCAGAAGAGAGAACCGACGTCTCGTTCGTGCTCCGGTCTCCATGCTGTATTCGCACGCATTCACCTTCACCGCTACGGTGTGAGACTTCCTGGTCTGACAGGCAAATAAGTGCGCATACAACCGATTTGTGCGGCGTGCCGTAGCTTCTCAATATCAATATAAAGTGCTTCCCTCGTACAATCGGAATCATGCAGACGTGTGTTGACGATTGTGTGTGTGTGTGTGTGTGTGCGTTGGCCTCAATGTTAAGGATCGACCACATCGAGATTGGCCAACGCCCTCCAGGTTGAGTGGAACCCAGCGTTAACAAGGCGAACCAGAGTGAAACGTGAACCAAAAGCAAAAGCTAAAAAGTGTACAAGAATGGTACATTTAATCCTTTTTTGCCCGTTTTTTCCTACACAATTTCCAATGAAAAAAAAGAAGGCATTTCAGGGACTGGTAAATAACGAGGTCGAGATTGGTGGGGGTTGATTTCTGGAGGCTTTCGTGTGCCTACCTTTGGACGACCGATGTTACGCACCTTGAATGAGAATGTTTTATTCAAAGAGATGGTTTATTGGTTTACCCTCTCATTTTCACCGAACCACAAGGAAACGGATCCTACAATTCAAATGCGCTTTCCGGTACTGCGAACGGTCTCTATCAGTCGGTGGCTTCTTCTTCAAAAAGTTTGAGGTTTTTTTCGTTACAAAATTTATCATACTCTTTTTCTTTTGCCCAATTTTGAGCACTCATTAAATACAACAAATAGTTAAAATTGTTGGTAAATTAAATTGTTATAAATTTAAAGTTTAAGCAATTATCCATGGAGGCGCCTGGTGGTTCATTGAGTGTTCCTAGCCTTTCTTTACTGAAGGAATTTGTATCAATCAAATTAATTTCTGGTATTTTGGTATGGTATGGTATGGTAATAAAAATATACTATTTACTAGATTCATTTCAAATTTTCAATCTTTTGGGTTAGTAAATATAATTGAATTCTACCTAGAACAGACTCTTCAAACTATGCTCTAGGGAGTTCTAAAAGCCTCCCGAAAAGCAAATACCATGTCGAAACGGACAACTAGCTTTACACGCTCATGAAAGATGCAGCCAGTGTGTATGGGGCAAATGGTAACGCATAAAGTACATTCTCGTGTAAGCTTCACGCAGAGCCTGTCAACCAGTTCGTTCGCAAAATACGGAAATATCCTCGCTCGCACCTTGACCAGTACCAGTTTGCTTGACCGCTGGCAACTAAAATTCCATGACACTATAGCTTGTCATCCACTGTGAAACGGATTATTTCATCCAAAAAACAGCTGCCATAAAATGGTGGTTGTAAAATACTTCATGTTTCGATAAATTCATACAGCTACAGCTGGTTTTCAACCGATCGTTTCGCAACGGGGAAAACACTAAACGGTCGTTAATAGTTCGCAAAAGTACAACAAACACCCGCGTTCGATGCAGCTGCGACAATTGCATAGTGGTTGAGTTTCGGTGTTTTCATTATACTTCCTCACAGCCACTGGTAATGAGTTTGTCTGCCAGCTAAGGGTGCCCGTGTTGCGGTGCTTGTAAGCATCATTGAAAAGGTTGAGTTTTTCTGCTTTGTGCAGAAATAACCAGCCGACTCATCAGTGAAACTAGTGTTTCATATGAGCAATAAAAAAAGCTTGAACAATGTACCGTGTGTGGTCAGCTTGTAACATATTGACGTGTCGGGCAATCCGCTTCTTATTAGTGACGAAATATGTGTACCCGGCGCTAGATTTTGCCGGTAGAAAAAGCGCACAAAAGCCAATAAAAAACACGCAATCCGCAAGCGAAGATTAAATTTTGCAATCGACGTTTCGTGTCCAAAATGGCTGTGCAGCACGTTCAACCCGAGAAAAGCCACACGAGAATGCAGCGTGAAGCGAACGAGAAAAATAGCACGAACACATAAAAGCATGATGAGAACCGTGTCAGCTGTTTGCTAAGCGAAAATCAATTGCCACTACCTTCCACCTGGTTGTGTGAGTGAGTGTTTGGCGATCTGGGCGAGAAAGAAACCTCTGCACAGGATAACGATAATGGCACGTATCGTAGGCAAATCCAGTACGAGAGATGTGTGCCCGATCGGCTTCTGCTCCGGTGATGTGAACCGACAAGGCTAAGCCGCTGACAAGCACGGCACGGGAAGGATTGTGTACTGCCTTAGGGCAGCTGTGAATAGATCGGCGAGAGGGAGGGAGAGGGGTTGCACAGCAAAGGGTGGGAAAAGCATTATCCCCGGAGAGCGATGGTAAACCGCGATTAGTCAGCTGACGATGGATATGTGACCCTGTGGGAAACACAAATTGCCGCCAGCCTCTTACGTGAAGGTGACGTAGCTTCTGTTTTATCACTCATCTCGCTCGCAGCAACCGATTTAGCTTTGCTTGTCCTTTTTTTTATGCGATCTTTTCGAAGATTTTGCAGGTGTCGACAAAGGTGATTTCTACATAAGCGAAACGGAAAATGTGAATCTAAATCAATTTTCTGTTGCTTTTTGCTGTCTAGAGTAACCTTGACCAGTACCAGTTTGCTTGACCGCTGGCAACTAAAATTCCATGACACTATAGCTTGTCATCCACTGTGAAACGGATTATTTCATCCAAAAAACAGCTGCCATAAAATGGTGGTTGTAAAATACTTCATGTTTCGATAAATTCATACAGCTACAGCTGGTTTTCAACCGATCGTTTCGCAACGGGGAAAACACTAAACGGTCGTTAATAGTTCGCAAAAGTACAACAAACACCCGCGTTCGATGCAGCTGCGACAATTGCATAGTGGTTGAGTTTCGGTGTTTTCATTATACTTCCTCACAGCCACTGGTAATGAGTTTGTCTGCCAGCTAAGGGTGCCCGTGTTGCGGTGCTTGTAAGCATCATTGAAAAGGTTGAGTTTTTCTGCTTTGTGCAGAAATAACCAGCCGACTCATCAGTGAAACTAGTGTTTCATATGAGCAATAAAAAAAGCTTGAACAATGTACCGTGTGTGGTCAGCTTGTAACATATTGACGTGTCGGGCAATCCGCTTCTTATTAGTGACGAAATATGTGTACCCGGCGCTAGATTTTGCCGGTAGAAAAAGCGCACAAAAGCCAATAAAAAACACGCAATCCGCAAGCGAAGATTAAATTTTGCAATCGACGTTTCGTGTCCAAAATGGCTGTGCAGCACGTTCAACCCGAGAAAAGCCACACGAGAATGCAGCGTGAAGCGAACGAGAAAAATAGCACGAACACATAAAAGCATGATGAGAACCGTGTCAGCTGTTTGCTAAGCGAAAATCAATTGCCACTACCTTCCACCTGGTTGTGTGAGTGAGTGTTTGGCGATCTGGGCGAGAAAGAAACCTCTGCACAGGATAACGATAATGGCACGTATCGTAGGCAAATCCAGTACGAGAGATGTGTGCCCGATCGGCTTCTGCTCCGGTGATGTGAACCGACAAGGCTAAGCCGCTGACAAGCACGGCACGGGAAGGATTGTGTACTGCCTTAGGGCAGCTGTGAATAGATCGGCGAGAGGGAGGGAGAGGGGTTGCACAGCAAAGGGTGGGAAAAGCATTATCCCCGGAGAGCGATGGTAAACCGCGATTAGTCAGCTGACGATGGATATGTGACCCTGTGGGAAACACAAATTGCCGCCAGCCTCTTACGTGAAGGTGACGTAGCTTCTGTTTTATCACTCATCTCGCTCGCAGCAACCGATTTAGCTTTGCTTGTCCTTTTTTTTATGCGATCTTTTCGAAGATTTTGCAGGTGTCGACAAAGGTGATTTCTACATAAGCGAAACGGAAAATGTGAATCTAAATCAATTTTCTGTTGCTTTTTGCTGTCTAGAGTATAAATATTTAGAATCTTACTCCACATGTAGAAAGTAAGAAAGGAGAGATAATCACCCAAAAGTTTACAACAAAGTGTTCATAATAAATATATGATAGAAATAGTGAAAAATAGTAAATATGAAATAGTAAAGAAAAAACTACACAAAATTAAACGACAAAATAATATATTGAAAGAAATGGTAAATTCAGACAATTCATTAACTAAAGAAATTAAGAAAAGCTTTAAAAACTAAACTACTTAGATATACAGTTAAAATAAATGCAACTACGTATGCAAAATATCCTCGCAAGTAAGAAATTGAACAGTGAATGATAGAAATTAAATGAAGTACATAAAATGGAAATTAAATTATATAAAAGAATATTCAAATACAATTACAATTATGAAATTAAAAAAAAATCAGAAATAAAATAAAAAAAGTAAAACACAAATTAATATAGAAGCGATAGTATTAAAACAAACTGCCGTACGACGTTAAGTATTGCAAATAGTTTCGAAATATGATCCATTGTAACGTGTAACATTAAGAATGTTGTTGAGGTTACACCAGACAACTTTGTTCAATAAATTAAACTAAACTAAAAAAAAACTAAAAGGAAATTGCAAGATGGTCAACCATGAAGCGATGTAAATTTTGAGTAGATAAATTAATAACCAAAAAAAAAACAAAACAAATAAATTCATTAATTTTCAGAAACAAAATGTACAAGGGTAAAAATAGAAGAATAATTTAAAAGCAATATAAAAAGGCATAAAATAAATGAGAATGGTTGAACAATCTTTAGATCATATGAAAAAACAAAACCTTTTTCATTATCAATAAATACTTGAAACATTATAATTGAGATAAAATCAAAAGATAACAGAAATTCTGTTCCCCAAAAAAATAGCGAAGTAGACGAAAAGCTTTACTAAGTGGAATAGGAAAATTTAACAAATTACAAATAATTCTCATAAGAAAAGATTATTTTTCGTTTATTTGTAAATGTTTCTGCACTTAAAGATTTCCATTGCAACGAACTAAATAAATTTCATACATTAAATTACCTACTTTTTTGCGAGGAAAAAGCTCCTAGCTTGTATCAATTGTTAAGCTTGTTTCAAAACGCCCCTACATTCCATTTCCATTGGCATCGCTTTCCCAAAAATCACACAAATATCGGCTTGAATTACATAACAGAACTACTCCACGTGTCATCTACCCGCGCACAACAAGCTATTTACTTAGCCATACATCATACAAAGTGATGAAAAGATGAGAAGCTGGTACACAAACACACACACACGCACGCACCGAAATGGGAACAATAAACTCTACAAACTAACAAAACATAAATGTCGTGTCGTTCGGTAAATAACACAAAAAAACGAACAAAACCTTGCCTCGCCATTGCGCCACGCTTTTCGATGTTTGAGAATATGCCCATAACAGGTGATTGAAGCTGTTGCTGCTGCTGCTACTACTACTACTACTACTGTTTCATTAGCAAACTTTTCTTGATGTATCATTGCCGCACCGTTAGAAAAGGGCGCTCGCTGTCCGCTGCCAACCATTCGTTTGTTCCTCCGCCCAACGTATGTGTGTTCCTTTTTGTTTTGTTGCATTACGGCCCGAGATAACGACAAAACACTCAACGTGCAAGTAACGAATTTTCCGCCTTTGTGATGATGAAAGAAGTAGCGCACACCGAACCCGCCAACAGCAGCCTCCTCCGACGGCCTTCCATCCATCCGCAACCATAAGGCGAACTAATGATGCACTTCATACATAAAAGATTCGTTTGAGCGCCGGAAGCAGGGCGCGTGTGTTGTATCGCGATCACGCTCTTACGCTCGTCGCGGAGAGCGGACACGGCACGGCAAGCCGGGGGGAAAATGTCTCCGTGTAAGGATAATAAACTATAGCGAAAGTAAGTAGTAGCAACAAAAAGTCGAAAAAGAAAACACAGTGTACAAACAAAAAGCTCTGAAGTTTCACACGCCGATCTTCAAGCCGGCCTTGATATGAGGCTTTGTCGGCTGAGTGCAACGGTTACGGAGATGGGAGGGACAGTCTTTCCAAGGAACATACTCGTCGCGACAGAATATGAAGGCACTTTAAAATGAAAAGCACAAAATACAAAGCCAGCTAAAAGTCACAGAAATGCCAAAAAATGACAGACAAAAACTGAAGGAAATTCGTCAACGAACAAGATTGAAAGTCTCGGACATCGTCGACGTGCAAAAGTACCATCTTCAACAATCATAAATCTCAGTTTCTGCTTCGGCTGGTTCCTACGGCCAACCGAACGTTCCCTGTCACGCATCCAATGATGCGACGTGAAGCAGAACAATATTAAAATAAAAACTCCTCCAACCACCACAAGAAGCCGTACTGATGTACTGTTTTAGGAGCTGGTTGTTTCTTTGCGGGGGTTTTTCTTGCTGTTGTTCGCTTCCGGTCTATTTGAGCCGTGCTTTCATCTTGAGATTTGCCTGACACCACCGTGGCACCTGTGGCGTTCACACCGAACCACACGCCACACGGAGAAAGAGCGAGAGAGAGAGTGAGAGAATCGTAATCATTCTAAGCCGCTTGGTGTCCAACGCCCGAAACGCCCGCAGGCCATTTGTGGTCATAAAGCAGCACAGCTTTTCCCTTTACACCCGCACCCGGCACAGGTGCGTAAAATGGTGGGTTTTTTCTGTTTTGTTCACGCGCGCGTACCATTTTATGTCGATACACGTCGAGTTTTTGTGTCGGTACAGCCACAGCGCGCCACCGTACCTGAGCACTACCAATACCCCCACTTTAATGATTATGAAAACGTACGACATCGCGTTTCGATGGGTAGTTTGAGTAGTTGTTGTTTTTTTCTTCCTTTTAACCACTCCAGAAACGGGAATGGGATGGAAAAAGAGGCGATGGAGGCGCCTGGTGGTTGGTTGGTGTAAAGTTGAAATATTTTTATAAGTTTGCTCAATACTACCGAACCATCATCATCATCATCGGTAACACTCGGGGGAAAGTGTTTTATGGCATACTGCCACGCGGCATTCACACACCCACACACACACATGTGGTTGAACTAAAAGTGCCTAAAGATTGGTCGGCTAGAGCCGTACTGAGAAAGCAGCTTTAGAGGGAAAGAAAAGCTACAAAAACGAACTCCCCACTTTAAACAGTGTACTGCGCTGGACACGTCGCATGGGTTATGAGGTGAAAATTGACAAACATCGTTTTCGTGGGTTGAAATTAATATTTTTGTCACTGCCAGCCGTGAGACCGTTACGTGGTTGCCTACGGGAGTGGTGTTCGTGCGTTGTGCCTTGGGTAGAAAAGATTGTAATTTGAGATTGAAATTGACATTTCACATAAAATCTTTTAGTAGGAGTAGTGTGCGCTGTTAGCGAGGTTATTTATTATTTAACAGATAATTTAAAGCATAAAATGTAATGCGAAGGATAAGATTCGTGTAGAACCTTAAAAGGTTTTTTCGCCTTTCTCGCTTGTGTAGCATTTAAAATAAAATAATTTTTAAAACATTTAGTGACGGTCAAAAAGGAAATAAAAGTAAGTTAAAATTATTGCATTTTTTTATAAACATTTGATTTCTATACTTGCAGACTTTAACTTAAACCATATATCATATTCAATATACCCCTACTACACTGTATGTAATTATTTTTCCATCAAAGTAAGGCCAATGAAAGCTGCAATTCGAAATAATGCATATGAGTAACTAGCCTATTTAACTTTCCGAAAATAAAAAAAGTATAATCAAGTAAACATTTCAAAATAGAAGAGATTTAAAGATTTGTTTACACGCTTGTATATTGGTGTATATCATTTCGTTACTTATGTGCGTCTTGTATTTTATGTAATGCTGATGAGTCTACAATCTGAGCTAATTATATTGATTTCCAAGCTTATACCTGGTGAAAGACCGGTGAAAATATCAATATAAATTCATGGCTTCTGATGTTTCAAGCAACAGGCACCATAGGGGCAAAGACGGACACATTGTCGCACGGAAACACGAATACAAGTGTTTAAACCATTTTGTTTACGTTATCGATTTTTGGTTAACAGATTGATTACACAGCAAATGGGACAGGCATTGCAATGTGCGAACAATGGGACACTAGTGAATACAACCGCCTTAAATGATGCTGTTCCTCGCACGATACTCATAAGGCACATCAGGAAACCAGATATCTTGTCACGATTAGAACTACTTGAATCTATATTTGACCAAGAACCAAAAGCAATTCTTCTTTTCGAGACCTTTTGGAGTTAGAAAAGAGGTTCTATGAAGGTGTCCATCTTACATTGACACAATCTAACAAAGCTTCATCATTAGCAACAAAAAGAATAATAGAAGCATGCAAGAGGAATGGTGGACCTTAAACGAAAACAAGCTTCGATGAACAAGCCATTCTGACCAGGCTTAGTGTTGCGCCTACAAGTAGGCCTTGCGGATGCCACCGTGAGTGGTTGTTGATTGGGGATTGGGATCCGTGGTTTACGAGAGAGCGCTCTCACAGAACATGAGAAACAGCATACAAGAACGATACTAAGGAGATGAGGAATAAATAATGTACAGATCAATTCGAAACAGCGAAGAGAGTGCACGACCGTTTACTACAATTCCGAACCAGCTCTTTAAGTGCGTGTGAGCGTACACTTAGAATTGGGCACTCACGGATGTCGGATAGCTTAAACTGAACCAGAACAATGTACCAACTGTGGGGAAATTGTTACAATTAGGCATATCCTTGCAGACTGTGCAGATTATAATGAGGAAAGGAATATATTCAAAACATGTAACAACATACATAGATGAAATCCTTGCAAATACAGAGGAAAGAGAACGAAATGTTTTGAAATTTTTAAAAAGCTAGAAATTTGTATTTGTTAAATGATAAATTGAAGTAATTACATTAATAAGTCACATCAATATGTTAAATAATGAAGCAAATGTCCTCTTTCGTCCTCACAAGGCCTCTATAAAACAAAAGAAACAGTACGGTTTTGTGTCATCGTTTCATTCTAATACTACATAATGGCACATACTACATAATGGCACATACATCTGGCAGAAACAATGTTTGAAATATCTAGTGCATCTGTTTACGGTTTTTGTAGTAAAATTTCTGTACAATTTCTATTGTTATTACGATCAATAATGAACCTTATAAATGTGACGTTACTTGACAGTGTTCTGCATAGATTTATCAAAGAGATGTTCACACTGAACACATGTGACACAGCTGCATATATTTGCTATGTAATCACCACACCAGCATTGGTCAATGTAACACCCAGCTATGAGTGTCATACTTACACCAATAAAAGAAACACACGCACACATACACACCGTTAATGGTACGCGAATTATGAATAAGTTAGTGCAAACGCGATCGTGCGGCTGCTCATTTCAATATTACTGCCACACACACAGCGCCAAACCACATGCACACATAAAGCGGCTGCCACGCTTTTCCACTCTCGCGCTCATCTCCTATCATCGATTATGGTCACCGGGGAAATTGGTCCGGTGCTTGGTGTTGTACGCTCTGTCGAGTGGTTGCGGCCACTCGCAAACGGCAAACCACGCCAAAAACGCCTCGGAATCAACGTGTCGTGCGGTGCAATCGAGTCGAAGCGAAGTGCGTGAAACACGCAACCGTTCCGAACAGTCCGGCAGGTCACAGTTATCACCGGCACCAAACCCATCCACCCACCCGACCACTGGTGGTCGCCGTTGCCATCATCATCATCATTACCGAACGGGAGGAAGCCAAATGCTTCGGGATGTGTGTGTGTTTGGCCGGTGTTGCTTTCCGTGGCTTTGCTAACCCAATCGATTGAGGCGCACGACCGTATAGCAACGGGGACCCAACCCAGCACGACACTAACTTACGAGAAACCGGACCAAAAACTGCCTGGATCACGATTGTTCAATATTCGTGTGCCATTCGATCGGTTGCCGGTGGCGGAACCGGCAAATCACGGCCACATGGGGCCTCCGCCGGGCAGAATGTTGTTAATCGATTTGCGAGAGGACATTTTTGCTTCGATTTTTGAATGGTTCGTGGTGGTGTGGCGAAGCGTTACGTGGACGTGACCTCCTTTTTTGGACTGTGCGTGAAGTATACTAATTTTGAAACTGTTTCAAACAGGTTCGGATAGAAACATTGGCGGCTCGAGTGAATGGCGGGCTAATAGCGTTCGAACCGGATGGAAATGTTGTGGAAACATGTCGTTGTCGATAAATTTGAACAGATTTGAGGGATGTGGGGATTCGGGCATCGTAGCGCTGGGACACTAAACACACTGTGATGCTATTGGATTTCATAAATCAGCTAAGTGTACGTGATTGTGTTTGGGCCATTTTAAATGTTGAAGATGAGAAGAGTTTCACAGTTTATTACGCTAAGCAGAACATAGCGATGGACAAAAATTAATATTTCTTTATCAATTTCAAAATTCAAAATTCAAAATTTGTTGAACTTATTCTGAAATTTAATTTAAAAAAGTCCAAACTATAAAACAGCCGCTAAACTGTTAAGAAGATGCACAATTTGTTTTAATTGTAAAATTTTCTCTTTTCATACTTATTTTAAGCAGTTCACTTTGATAACTTAAATCGGTTTTAAACACGATTGTAATTATTTAATTTCAACCTCGTTCAGTGAAAATGCTCTCAAATACCAGCGAAGTCGTCGATCCTTCGTTTTGGAACGTTTTGCGCATTCCTTCACGTCCTTAACGTTAAAATCAACACTTCGAAAGCCACTCTCGGCATCTTGCTTCACTAAGAACAGTGTCGCCGTTTACTTTAAATAGTTTTGAATATGCTATGACTGCCGTTTTGTTGGACTAAAGCTTAAAGAGTAACACCTCCCCCAATTGAGAAGTCTCCAAACGTGTAATTTACAACATCGAAATCTCGAATGCTGTGATAAAGTTTTGCTCTGACATGCCCCATTAAAATTTGCAGTAAGTAAAAATCGCTTCAAGACGTATTTTATTTATTTGCTGACCTAACAACTTGATCACCTATCTGAAGTTAAAAGTCAGCACCGCCAACAACATAGACGTTGACGGTGCAGGCTGCCAACCGGTCATACTACAGCCTGAGGAAACTTCTCCACTCAAAACACCTGTCGCGACGGACGAAGCAGGGACTGTATAGAACCTTTATAGTCCCGGTACTCACATACGCCTCTGAGACATGGACTCTTTCCAAAACTGACGAAACCCTCTTAGCCGCGTTCGAGAGGAGCATGCTCAGAAGGATTTTTGGCCCCGTATGTGTGGAAGGACAATGGAGGAGCCGCTACAATGACGAGCTCTATGAGCTGTACGGTGAACTCTCCATCGTGCAGCGAATTAGGCTCGCCAGGCTCCGGTGGTCTGGTCATGTCATGAGAATGGCACCGGACGACCCAGACCGTAAAGTCCTTTTAGGCCGTCCACACGGACAGAGGAGGCGTGGCAGACCCAAATTGAGATGGAATGATGGTGATGATGCGTCCGGCAGAACGGCCGGGATATTGGATTGGCAGACGACGGCGCTAGATAGTGAGCGGTATCGAGGATTGTTGCAGTAGGCCAAGACCGCGAAGCGGTTGTAGCACCTGATAAGTAAGTAAGTAATAACTTGGTTGTGGGTGTGAAAGGAACTTGCTTCAAAATCTTTCGATTAACACAAGTATTCTTAAAATATTACGAACAAATTTGAAACTTTTTAAACCTTCACAAAGTCTAATCAATATCGTGTCAATTAAAAACCAAACCATAATAAAAATAAACCTATTACAACTTCTTCTTCTTCTTTCCTGGCCTGCTCCTACGGAGCACGTCTAGTAGACAGGGCCTGGCGTCCAATTCGTTTCCAGGAAACTCGGTCCATGGCTGCATTCCTCCACCCCCGGCTGCATCCGATATCCCTCAGGTTTGACTCCACTTGATCCAGCCAACGAGCTCGCTTTGCTCCTCACCTATTACGAACTTTCCCCAATTCTAACGCAAATTTCAGCGATCAAATGCCTTGCGGTTACTGTCAGTAGTCAATAATAGAAGTGCTAATTGTATTATTAAAGTTGTTATAACAGGTAAAATAGAAATGTGAAACACCTTTTTAAAGCTCTGAAAGAGCCACTAAACAGCGTATAAGAATTAATAATAAATTACGGTTTACAGAATGGGTTGTCATTCATACCACCTACCATACAAGGGTATCTGTCATCTAAGCCTCATAATTGAAATATTTACAACAAATTTAACTCTTTAATAGTTACGCAATCAAAAAATTCAATTACACTATCCCGACTTATTGTGTCACTTACAATTCCATCCGCTGGGTTTTTGCAAAGCTTGTACGGCTATGTTTTCTTCCCGAAAACTCGTCCCGAAAACAATGCATTCAACATACAACCTACAGAGCTTATCCACTTCAATCCCAGGGCAATCCTCCGTCGCTCCCGAAAAAACCTTTTCCCTGCAAAAAGTGAAAGTTCACCCCCCGATCCACGAGCGGCTTCGCGCTGCGGTAAATTATGACCATCCGAATCCAATTTCCACGCGGCGGTAAAAAAGGAACCTTCAAAAAGGATTTGTTAAAGCCTTTTGCAAACCACTTACCTCCACCAAGCAACCTTCGCCGCGGACAACCGCTGCGGCCCGCTGCGTGTAAGAAACGATTATTCATCTTTCGATTTATTCGGGCTCAACACCCCCAGTCGTAATAGATGATAAAAACCAGGGGAAACGAACGAACGCGAGTCTCGAGAGGCTTTCCGGCACGGGTGCTATAGATTGTTTTTCTTTGTTTTGTTGTCCCGCACACGCTTTTCCCGGCTGTTTTCAAACCAATATTGATCTTCTTCCTTTGCTTGATTTTCCATTGGAAACGAGGGGGGTTTCCAGTTTGTTTCGCTTCGATAGCTTTCGTTCGAACAATTTTCCGTACAGCAAATAACGGGGCCCTAAAAACCCTACTCAGTGAAAAACCTCGAAAACAAAAAAGCCATGATATAGAAATAGAATACAGCAAACGCAGAAAGCTTCTTAATTACATATCTCCCTATTCAAACAACAAGCTCACGGTACCGGGTGGCACCAACTGGTGGCAGATGGAAAACTTTACCAACTACTCCCCGACCCCCCCACCCTTGCTTGTGTTTTTAATTTCATCAACATCCGCTCTTTTTCACTCCGCTCGGTGTGGTGTGTGTGCGCTTTCCCTTGTTCGCGTTTCCTTCAAAACCGTGGCACGCGCCGAGACGCGGCTTTTATGGTGTGGCCGCCCTCCCTCTCCCCCTTTTTTGTCCTGCCGGCTCGACTAATGTCGGATTACCGCCAATGCGGCATTACAATGCGGAAAATGGTGTGCGCGGCGATTTCCACTCGATCATGTCGGCGAGCAGTAACCTTTTTGGTCGTCCCCGCGGTGCTGTTTTCTCCCTTCCTTGGCGTGGCGTTTTGTTTCCTTCCAGTTCCAAGTTTGACTTTTGTTTCATTCACGCTGCGATAGGGGACGAACGCAAAGTAACAACAAAAATCACTGGAAAAAACAGAGGAAATGAGAGTTAGAAAGGAAAAGCTGAAAAACGAAAAGATATGAAACACGCTAGACGGTTAGTAAAATTAATAATAAAACAAAAAGAAAAGCAACATCTGAATCTCAACACTCACATACATGCGAACGTAAAGGAGAAAAACTAAGAGTGAAAAAGATAAAAACGATAGTAGTTGAGAAGGACGAGAAGAGAAGAAAGCGACGAAGTGATAAAAGAAAATGAGAGACTATATATTTTACGATAATTTTCCAACCGAATGCAGGCGAAAAAGGCCGAGTACAAAGTGAAACTTGCGCCCACAAATGGGTACAATTTACCTTCCCGGAAAACCCTCAATCCCAAACCACCCCGTGAGTGTTATGGAAAAGCGCAACAAAGCAACTATACTGACCCTTTCTCCTCCCTTTTCGAACCCTAACACACACTCACCGAAAAGCTCACATTGCCAAAGCTGTTATCCTTTGTGTTTGTGTGCGTTGGGTTTACAGCCAATTGTGCTACGGGTTTGTAAGTACACACCGGCAGCAGCTTTTTGTAGTGGCGATGTAAACCGTTTTTTTTTGTGTGTGTCTGGTAATACGCACCAACACCACATTCCACGTGTTCACGAACCGGTTAACTTTGGTGGCGATTAATTTTTAATTTATAGCTCTTTAGTTTATGTTTACTTGCCCACCCAGAAACGTACAGAGCAAAGCCGATGGAGCTTTTTTGTAGTTTTTTGTGTGGAAAAGATTATATTTTTTATATAAAAATACTTGTAAACTATTTTTATACAATAGTTGAAACTAATCTTCTGTTCACTTCTAATAGTTTTCTTTAAAAAACCTACAAAAAGAACATCAAAATCCACAAAAGAATCGCTCCCTTTTTTATTATCTCTAACGACCTTTGATTCACACGTTGTCGTTGTGGTGTCCTCGGACCACTAGTCTTCCTGCGTATGAGAAACCTCTGCTCTTAGAGAAACCCTTGGTGACCACTTGTGGCGTGGTCTGTCAAATGGTTCTCTTGCTTTACACTTTCTTCCAAAAACCAAACACACAGCCCGACAAGAGGAAACCACATAACATAAAATAATGATGATGATGGTGGTGGTTATTCTTTTGCATTTTTTTACTAAAGAAAGCATGAATAGGCATTTGTAAGATGGGGGGTGTATATACGGACACTTGCCAAGACCGTGGCGTAGTGTGTGCGTTGATGATGTTGATAAAATCGTTCAAGTGTCTAGAAAATTATGTGCAAAAGTACTACAAACCCCATTTGTTGTGGCGATAGTTCATCTGAAGGGGCAGGGATGGATTCAAGTGCAGGTTTTTTTTAGACAATTACACATAAATAACAACATTTTACAGAACGAAAGACATGATGGTCTTAGCATTTTGTAGAAGTCTTCCATACTAGTTGACGATCTAACGGTGTCGTCTGCAAATTCATCAAATTTCTAGGTCTTTCTAGGACTCCTGTGTCCTTGTAGATAGCTTAAAACGACTTTAAGAGATGGTACGTAGGGTGGGATTCGCAGGACATGAACATTCTTCCGGATTCTGACTAATCTAATTCGCTGTGTAATAGTGAGATCATTGTGTTTCCACACATACGGGGCCAAAAATCCATCTGAGCATCTTCTTTTCGAACACAGTCAAGAACTGTACAGGTTCTATACAGTCTCAGTTTTCATATAAAGTATTTCAAGGAAGAATTTGCTCTGATTGTTCCTCAATTGGCAGTTACAAATCCTTGCCATATTCTTGTCGATCCTTACTGTTAACTCACGTTAGGTGAAGTATAGGACGACTTCGAAAGTTGCGAACACCTATATGTAAATCTCTAAATCATCTTTAATCAACGTATCTGTTGGAAGGGTTCCTATTCAGATCTATCATCTATTTCAGCTTTTGCCGCTTTGATCTTCTTCTTCTTCTTCCTTGGCACTACAACCTCTGTAGGTCTTGGCCTGCTAGCAATTGCTAGCTCTCTGTGACTTAGTTATACCCGTAGCTGGATAGTCAGTCCTGCGTACGGGGAGGCGGTCCGCCAGGATTCGAACCCCGGTCCTGCCGTGTGAAGACCGGCGCCGCTATCGAATACACCACCGGGCCGCCCCTTTGATCTACAACACGGTATTTTGTACCACTTGCTCAGCTTCTGCAGCATATGAGTGGCTCAAACCAATGATGTCTACGCCATCTTCGTACGCCAGGAACTGGATTGATTGGCTGAAAGATGGTTCAGGAAGATTATGTCTTGGAGACACCAAGGCCAAGTTGAAGCGAAGATAAGCACTACAGTTTAATGGCAGCAAAAGACCCTGAACTAGTATAATACTTTCAATTACTCTTAAGTATTACAATAATAAATTATAAATTGATCGTGAACGGAAGATATAAATCATTTACATTTGAATTCCTAATCAACTATTAAAAATATTATAAAATAAATAGAAGAACCAGGTGGTCGTCCATAGAAATAACTCCTGACTTCTGACCTCATTAGAGAGCTTTGTTTAGCGTTCCTACTAAAAGAAAGAAATATATAATCGCGTAAAAATAAAATGATTATTATCGGTGTTCGCTCCAAGTGTATGGCAGCTTGCAATCCGTGGAAGGAATAACCTTTGCCATACTTGTAACACCATTACAAGAAAACTGAAAGATGCTTCTGTTGAAGACATTTGCACTTTCTAAGGTCCAACAGTGAATGGTTGAAGAAAACTTTAATAACACTTGAACATCTGAGAATTATCTTCCACCAACATCTTGTGGTGTTGGCTCGACATCACACCTAACCTCCACTTTATTTCTCTGACCCAAAGTGACCTTTCTGCGGTTTGGATGTGGATAATTCTTTTAGAAGCAACTAAACTTCCACAACGTTCCAAAACAACAAACAAAACGAACAAACAAACAGCACAAAAACACATTGTCGAACTTCTTTCAACCACCAGCTAAGGACAGCGAAACGATGTTTAAATCTTGCGAAGAAAAGAAAACAAGCAAGAAAACGGGAGACAAGCTAGGTGAAGCTTATGTTCACGTGTTGATAGAGGGTAATTTAAAAACGGTTCTTCCCATTTGTGCGCACCACTAGAAGATCGTTCCTCATGCGATACGAAACGAGATTGCTTTTTCATCATTTCTCACGGGCTTTCTCGATTGGGACGACGGAAAAGGCGGGACACCGCCACTGACCAAAAGACAGTAGGGTCATTTAATCTTTTGCTAGTTGCGACACCAGGCGCGTCCTACACGTCCACGACCACGTGGTGGTTAAGATGGCTGACACATCACCAAAGTGGATTAGCAAAGTTTTTTTGTGTCGCTTACGCTCGGTGTTTCGAAATTATTTCCAACCGAGAGGTAAATAAATACAAAGGAAACTTTTTCTACAGAGGGGCGAGAGAGTGTCTGCGAGTTTATTGTACAAATGCGGGAAAAGAAGGTTTTGTTTTCTTAACGTAAAGAGAAATTGTGTGAAGTTGTGTGAAAGAGGAATGGCACATCTACTTGTGCTTTATCGTCGCCAAAGTTTGTATTCTATTGTTCGTGTGTGTGTGCGTTTTAAGAAGACACAGTACAGTCCGTATTGTGTGTCCTGAAAAGCGAAACTTTTACATTACGAAAGCGCCATTTTGTTTCATTGCTAACGTAAGTGACATTCATTTTACAAAAAAAAAAAAAAAACAATAACTTCAATTCCACAACTGGATACTTCAACTTCAACGAACAGTCTCTTCCACTGACAATGATGGATGGAGATTTTCTTACTAAAGTTATTGTTTTCCCCCGAAAGCTTGCCGGAAGCCCATTACAACCATACATTAATTGATGGAAGCGATTACATGTCAATATGCCACGGCTCCGAAAAAGCCACTTGTTGACTTTGGCTCTGTCTTTCTCTCCCTCGCTTTCCAAGAAACTAAGAATCTTGATCTGTACAAAACATCCGGCAGGCTACACAGGAAAAAAAGTACTTCCTGCGAGTAAGGGAAAAACTATCGCTCGTTGCTCTAGACATTGCCAACAACCCATACACCCTGTACAAATATGGTAAGCAATAATATGCTTGTTTAGGATACAACACGATGTCGAAGAGCGCCACGTTTTGTTGTGTTTATCTCATCCTCGTTTCTAGTCGATAATAGGGAACCATACGTCATTTCCCTTTCCGTGTCCAGAGTCTTGAAAGACCGTTTGGTGATTATACTAGCAACAGCTGGGTGCCAACGATATGGATAATTACCCACCGACCAGAATTGGGGAGGGGGAAACCTAATGTCCTGCGGGAGAGGTACTGTTTGAACGGGGCGCGATGAAGGGACAGGATCTTCTCATTCCAATACCATCACATTTCCGGTGGTTTTTGCCCCACGTGCATGCATGTAACTACAACACGATAGCTTCGTCCGAAGGGAAGTAATAAGACAGGCACTGGCAGCCTGTTCTTAAGCCGCTCAGGAAGCAACATGCCCGGCTCACACACAGCGAGCGTTCCTGTAGTTTGCTTCTGCAAAGCACACAAAAAAGCGAAGGATCTCCCCAGCCACGAGTTATCGATCTACCGGCAAAACACCAACCGGAATTAAGAGAGTACGTCAATATTAATGAAGTGCAAATTGAGATAGCGAATTGACCACCGACGCGGAACAGGGAGTTGGAGTTCGATAAAGTTAATCCAGCCATCTCTCGTCCTCTCGTTGATGATGGAAGCGATGCGCGTGTGCTTGATTATTCATTTACAGCAAAAAAAAAGCTAATAAGGAACTTAATAATTACTGCGGATGGTTATGAAGCTGCTCAGTTACGCACTATTTGCTGTGCTTTAAGGAACAGAGACTTGGAAAGCAGCAACGATGTAATTCGTTTCACTAAAAGGCATCAAAGTACAAGTTTTTATTGTCATCCTGCTTGATCAATATTGACGGGCGTTTCAACACCTAAAATGGGACACGTGTGTTGTATTGCAATAAAGACCGTTTTACGTCGTGATGCATCATTTTCTAACCGTAGGGGCTGCTAACAGTCAATAATTTCATCGTGCACCACATAGAAGAACGCTATAGCGAATCATAAATAGTTTCACAGCCGCAGTGGTTTCTATTACATGACCGCTCACCGTTAAAAGCTATAGCTTTTGATGAATGAAAATAGATTTAGTTTCAAAAATATGTCTCATCGGGAATAGAGCACATGTGGCAAAAAGGAAATTTGAGCAATTCGACGCCAATTAAATGATACTTTTATAACCTTCTCTACTGGGCACGTGACAGGGTACTGATGATTTCTTTTGGCATTACATTCTAAAAAGTAATTAGCAGGCAATTTTTGGTTTCTTGGCTGGATTATATCCGTGGCTTGATTGTCAGTCTTGCGAACGGAAAGACGGACCTTGCGAAATTGGATACCCCATGCTGACCGACACGGTCACCGTATCAGCAGCGGACAGTTTGGCGCTAACGGCAGGATTTGGGTGTTAATAGAAGGGCCAGCACGATCACTTTTAAAGTATATGATGAGGAATGAAATTCCTTCCCTTAACATTAACGCAGAACTTCAATTTTCAATTCAAAAAGCGAGAGAACCACCAACAACTTCCCGAGCACGAGCTAAATATCGCTAAATATCTGCATCTTATGCCACACAAAACATCCGGATAGGACAGGACAAGTTTCTTTCACGTCTTCCGTTCACAAATCAGAAAACACACGAACCAACCTAGTGTTTAAGAGTTATTCAGTGTTCGACCGGTTCCACCGTCCCCGGAAGCACATTGTCCGCTCGTCGCGGTTTTTATTTGGATCGATATTCTCTCTCCAAATGAGAACTGCTAAACAAGCAAACACACTGCAGGAAGGCGCACATGAATTCGACTTCATTTCACTGTCCCACGGTGTCTGGAATGTTGCCACAACGGGTCCGATTTTCCCCGGTGATCTAGAGGTCCTCCGCACAGCTTAATCGGTAGGGGGATACCGGCTATAGAAAAAAGATGGAAGAAAATAACAAAGAATCAGTATAGAACATTCACTTCGCACTGGGGGCGATCGATTTACTGATGGGAAGACTTACCCGGGGGTTTACTTGGATCTCGCACGCATCTTCCTGCGCTTACGCTTCAACCTCCGCATACGCTTCTTACGCCACTGTGGAAGGTAAAAGAAAGACACCGGGTGTTAGAGAACAGCGATTCTGCACACAAACCAACACACCACAAGGAAAAGGTGCGGCTTCGAGTCGAATGTGAAGCATTTTCTGTAGCACACGCTAGGCAAACTGTAGGAAACTTGTAGCACTTCATAATGCACAATATTGACAATACTTTAAAACATCCCAACACAATTTGTGGATACAGCAAACACCGGAGTGTATGTTGAACACATGTGCTTGCACTGCAAGCCTACACGCCTGTTGTGAAAAACGCTACAACACTCCAATTTAATCGAACTACAGCACCACTGCATGATAAATCTACAGAAAACCCCACACAGTCGACCCTTTATCGCACAGAATTCACACTTGCACAATTAAAACAAGCTAAAATACCTTAGCTCTCATTTTTCACGGCAGCAAAGACGGATTCACGTCTACACTGCACGAATTGATTGGATGAAAGAGGAAGTTTATCGGCGGAAGTCGACCAGCTAGGCTTTGCCGTCAGTTCAATCTTTGAGCACGCGCGTGTAAACGGCTGGAGCTGACGTTCTGGGATCCGATACCATCCGAGAGTTGTACCGCTCCGATGTGGTGCTGAATAATTTTTGATAATTTTGTTTTTGAGATTCCAGATCAAAGTGGGTATAGGAACTAGGTGGGCTTATGCCTAACGATTTGACAACTGCGCATGGAAAAATGAAGTAAAATTTGACAGTTACGGGTTCGATCGTTTGTTAATGTGTGCGTGCTCCATCTGGTTGTGCTGTCCGGAGTAAAGTGTAAATACGCGTGTGTGTGTTTGAAGATACGCGTATCTGAATCGAACCCGTAACTGTCAAACGTAAATTCCGCCGCAAACCTATGAGCCCACCTAGTTCCTATACCCACTTTGTTCCAGATGGATAAAGTTAATCCAGCCATCTCTCGTCCTCTCGTTGATGATGGAAGCGATGCGCGTGTGCTTGATTATTCATTTACAGCAAAAAAAAAGCTAATAAGGAACTTAATAATTACTGCGGATGGCTATGAAGCTGCTCAGTTACGCACTATTTGCTGTGCTTTAAGGAACAGATACTTGGAAAGCAGCAACGATGTAATTCGTTTCACTAAAAGGCATCGGCAAGTTTTTATTGTCATCCTGCTTGATCAATATTGACGGGCGTTTCAACACCTAAAATGGGACACGTGTGTTGTGTGTTATATTGCTATAAAGGCCTTTTTACGTCGTGATGCATCATTTTCTAACCGTAGGGGCCTGCTAACAGTCGATAATTTCATTGTGCACCACATCGAATAACGCTATAGCGAATCATAAATAGTTTCACAGCCGCAGTGGTTTCTATTACATGACCGCTAACCGTTAAAAGCTATTGCTTTTGATGAATGAAAAATAGATTTAGTTTCAAAAATATGTCTCATCGGGAATGCAGCACATGTGGCTAAAAGGAAATTTGAGCAATTCGACGCCAATCAAATGATACTTTTATAACCTTCCCTACTGAGCACGTGACAGGGTACTTGATGATTTCTTTTGGAATTACATTTTAAAAAGTAATTAGCAGGCAATTTTTGGTTTCTTGGCTGGATTATATCCGTGGCTTGATTGTCAGTCTTGCGAACGGAAAGACGGACCTTGCGAAATTGGATACCCCATGCTGACCGACACGGTCACCGTATCAGCAGCGGACAGTTTGGCGCTAACGGCAGGATTTGGGTGTTAATAGAAGGGCCAGCACGATCACTTTTAAAGTATATGATGAGGAATGAAATTCCTTCCCTTAGCATTAATGCAGAACTTCAATTTTCAATTCAAAAAGCGAGAGAACCACCAGCAACTTCCCGAGCTCGAGCTAAATATGTGCACTTTACGCCACACAAAACATCCGGACAGGACAGGACAAGTTTCTTTCACGTCTTCCGTTCACAAATCAGAAAACACACGAACCAACCTAGTGTTTAAGAGTTATTCAGTGTTCGACCGGTTCCACCGTCCCCGGAAGCACATTGTCCGCTCGTAGCGGCTTTTATTTGGATCGATATTCTCTCTCCAAATGTGAACTGCTAAACAAGCAAACACACTGCAGGAAGGCGCACATGAATTCGACTTCATTTCACTGTCCCACGGTGTCTGGAATGTTGCCACAACGGGTCCGATTTTCCCCGGTGATCTAGAGGTCCTCCGCACAGCTTAATCGGTAGGGGGATACCGGCTATAGAAAAAAGATGGAAGAAAATAACAAAGAATCAGTATAGAACATTCACTTCGCACTGGGGGCGATCGATTTACTGATGGGAAGACTTACCCGGGGGTTTACTTGGATCTCGCACGCATCTTCCTGCGCTTACGCTTCAACCTCCGCATACGCTTCTTACGCCACTGTGGAAGGTAAAAGAAAGACACCGGGTGTTAGAGAACAGCGATTCTGCACACAAACCAACACACCACAAGGAAAAGGTGCGGCTTCGAGTCGAATGTGAAGCATTTTCTGTAGCACACGCTAGGCAAACTGTAGGAAACTTGTAGCACTTCATAATGCACAATATTGACAATACTTTAAAACATCCCAACACAATTTGTGGATACAGCAAACACCGGAGTGTATGTTGAACACATGTGCTTGCACTGCAAGCCTACACGCCTGTTGTGAAAAACGCTACAACACTCCAATTTAATCGAACTACAGCACCACTGCATGATAAATCTACAGAAAACCCCACACAGTCGACCCTTTATCGCACAGAATTCACACTTGCACAATTAAAACAAGCTAAAATACCTTAGCTCTCATTTTTCACGGCAGCAAAGACGGATTCACGTCTACACTGCACGAATTGATTGGATGAAAGAGGAAGTTTATCGGCGGAAGTCGACGAGCTAGGCTTTGCCGTCAGTTCAATCTTTGAGCACGCGCGTGTAAACGGCTGGAGCTGACGTTCTGGGATCCGATACCATCCGAGAGTTGTACCGCTCCGATGTGGTGCTGAATAATTTTTGATAATTTTGTTTTTGAGATTCCAGATCAAAGTGGGTATAGGAACTAGGTGGGCTTATGCCTAACGATTTGACAACTGCGCATGGAAAAATGAAGTAAAATTTGACAGTTACGGGTTCGATCGTTTGTTAATGTGTGCGTGCTCCATCTGGTTGTGCTGTCCGGAGTAAAGTGTAAATACGCGTGTGTGTGTTTGAAGATACGCGTATCTGAATCGAACCCGTAACTGTCAAACGTAAATTCCGCCGCAAACCTATGAGCCCACCTAGTTCCTATACCCACTTTGTTCCAGATGAACATGAAGAACAGTAAAAGAAATGAATTTGAAGTCAATTTTGTTAGAATTTTTTTTAAGTTCTTCGACAACAAATATCATCTGACAATGTTGCAAGCATTTTAAATTTTTACGCTCTTGTCTTGCCTCATATTGATTTAAAAATATTTTCTGTTCTGTAAAATTTTTGTTTTTTGGTTCATTCTTTTCAATTTCATTGATCTTATTTAATGAAAGATCACAAAAATTATAAAATTATTTCTCTGCCGTTTTTGCCCACCACTATAGGCGTCGGATGTTATTCAACCCACTTCCGGAAGTTCAGCAGCGTGCTTGACATGTGCGGCGAGCAGAACGCTGTTCCGGCGAAAATTTGACTTGCGCACTGGGCGAAATGAAAACGTTACACAGTGAACCATTGCACTGAACGTGGTGGCCATACCCGGCTAGCACGATTGACGGCCAGGGGTATGTAGAAATCGAGCGAAATGGGGGAAAAATCCCGAAGCAAAAATCCATCATATAAGCGACCACATGGACGCGTTTTATGACGATTTCCAAATTTCGACAGCTTTTCGCCCATTTTGGCCATTTCGCCCCTTGGTTGTTTCGCCGCGATTTCTTTCAGTGTGTGCGTGTCATCTAGCATGAATGTGGCATTGTGCGTGTGATTGATACCCTTTATTGAAAGCGACAGCTGAAAACATAAACATAAACATAACATAAGCATAGAGATTTCAGAGCACAAAGCAGCATAAATTCGTTCAGCATTTTCACCTGGAAAATAAATAAATATAAGTAAGTAAGGCGCATTTCATGACAATGAATCAAATTATTGTCATACTTACATCAAAAATAATAAAACGATTGATTTTTTCAGCCAAAACATAATGCCGGAACCAGCAAAGAAAGGGCGCTTTTTTGCATTACAGCAACTGCCATCCGCTGTGCAATGCTCTACAGGAACGACGGTCTTTGTTTTTGGACCGCGAACGTCATCAAGACCGACGCCGGAACCGTCTCTTGCCCCCGATGCTGGCTCCGTGGATGGCGATACGCGACCGGCAGGAACGGTTCGAAGAAAGCGAGGATCGCAACCGTCCTCTAGTGCGACGCCGGTACCGGCATTTGTTCCCGCTGCAGGTTCCAGGCATGCCATTCCGCGACCGGCAGGATCGTCTGCGACACTGGTACCGTCTACTGCTTCCGCTGCAGGTTCGGGGCGTTTAATTTCGCGACCGGCAGGAGCGGTTGGAAAAAAGGAAGAACACTCAACGAAAGCGGTACGTGGGATGATTCTTGTGCCTGCTAGTTCCGTGCGTGTTGTTCCGCTAGCGACAATATCATCAAAGCGATCGCATGGATCGCAGCTATCCACAAGAGCGACGCCGGTACCATCGGTCATTCCCGCTGCTGGATCCGTGGATGTCATTCCGCGACCGTTTGACGAACCGATGCGAGGATCGCAGCCGACCACAAGTGCGACGCCGAAACCGTCTGTTGCTTCAGCTGCTGGTTCATGCGCGCATGACGTTGCGCGACCGGCCAAAACGATTTTCGCGCATCATGGGTCCCAGCCATCACCAAGCATTACACCGGAACCGTGTTTTTCATCTCCGGGATCTGCATTTCACGACGAGCAGTCGTCAGCAATCTGCCTTCATCCGTCCACCGTAACTGTTGGTGATGTAAATAAGAAATCAGAATTAGTTCAAGCAAAAACAACTTGTCCTGGGCATGATTTTTGCACCCAGTGTTTGTTGTTGAAACTAGATGCCCGAAGTGCCCAAACGCTTGCGGTGGTTAATAAAATATCGGACACAGTACACCCGATGAAAGGTGTGCGCCGTAATGCTCAAACCATCCCGATGCCAAACGATCAAAACTGTTTCCGGGTACTCTTGTTTAAGGGAAATCCATCGAAGGAGAAGTTCAATGAGAATGAGCTCACAGCAGGTTGCACGTTACTGTAACAATAAAAAACATTCAATATAATTTAAAAACAAGCTAACAAACGTATTTATCTTACCGAAAGTGTCTGTTAAGAACCGATCGTACTCCCGGGAACCAAAATTGTCCTCCTTCGATTGGCACCATATCTTTTCCGCATTGCTGTGTTCCCAGCAACGTACGCGCATCTTTGGGAAGAGTGTAGTTGGTTCTTTCGCGTAAAATGGCTAACAAACCATTCAGAACTTGGTGGGTTTGGTACTGTGTTCTGCTTATTCCGTGTTGTCTTCAGAGTCCGAAACCCGAAAAATATACTTTACAAGTATATTTCTTAACTGGCCATTAAACTTCCATTAAGCTAAACTGAATAGCTAGAAGCGAGAATGATCATACGCTTTCTTGGGTAAACGTCTTCTTCTTCCTGTTGGGTGTACAATCAGCTTCCTTAGTTAGCTCCCTTGAATTGATTACACCCACGGTCATATGATCTGAAAAATGAAAACAAATATAAAAAAAAGCTTATGGCATGCTGGATTTCGTACACCAGGCAAATGAAACACGATGCAACGTTGCTCTGTATGTTATAGCTAACGGCTTGAGGCGCAGAAACCATCCTACAGTGTCGTGTAGTGTGCCTTGCAGTGCACTATAAACTCCGCAATCGGATCGTTATCGCCTTCGTTCCGCATCGAGCCCGTAATTTCCTCGTTTTCCACCATCGGCAGGAACAGCTGAACGAACTCGCCTGGAGTAGGGATGCGTGACCGTTTCGAGTACCTCCGTCACAAAGTACCGAATCAGCGACATGTCTGTGCCGCCCTTCGTACAGCACTGGCTGATGGATTTTACTACCGGCACGACACAGCCCCGTGCCAACAGATTCACCATCCAATCGAGCAGCATCTTTTTCAGTGCTAGCTGAACCAAAATTTCCAGCTCGTCCTGCTTTGACTCGAACAACCGCACCAGCAGCCGTAGGATCTGATCATGCAGCGATGTATGCACACAGGCCACCTCGTCCAACAGCGCGAGATGTAGCGGGCAGCTTTCCGTGCACAGCTTGAAGTAGGACGGTTCGGTGACGGTGTTTTCCACCCAGCGGATCACGCCCACCCCAACCACCGGGAACCGGATGCAGCTGTACAGCGTAGAGATGTCTCCGATCAGCTCGCTCGAGCCGCGACTCACATTTCTCGATGGCAATGATTGTTGCCTTCAGCTCATCCTTATTCAACACCCGGTGCCCTTTCGGTTGGCCCTTCTTGGTCGGAATTTCGCATAACCAAGCAGATAGATGTACTGATGTATAGATGTATAGATGTACTTCGACTTTTGCTCCTGGTTGATCTTCGTGCCCACCTTGAACAGCGAGTCGACCAGCAGATCGAGAAACTGAGGATTGCGGATCAAATCGATCGGTGGCGGCTCGGGAGAGGTATACTTACGGTACAGCAAAGTTATGTCGGCTGGATTGAGTGTGTTGCGGAACAGCATCGAAGTGAGTGCCTCGTATGCCTGCGGATGACGCGACGAACCGTTCAGAGCCATCGTGATGGGCGTTACATTGTGATAGCTGTAAGGTGAAAGAAAATAGAGATAGAACCACCCCGTCGTATTGTGAGCATTTCCGTGACTTACTTTTTCAGCGCATATTTGGTAATTCCCTGCGAAAGCCGTTTCATTATTTGGCGGCATACCCTTTGGTTCTTGAGACAGCACCTGAATCAGTTCCTGACTGTACACATACGTGTGCTGTCCGTGACACACCATCTTTGCCACCTCTTCGATCACGCTCTGCCAATCCTCCGGGTGGCTCAGAAACTTGGCGATGGCCGTCTTGAATACGCGCGATAACACCTCAATCTGTTGGGCGACTGTTGCGATGGAAGTAATCTCACTCTGGAATGCGGCATCCGAAATAAGCTTAATACACACAGCTTTTTTCTAGCTTTTTTTATTCCACGACACCGCACATATTAGTAATTGGTTAGATGTTTTGAAAATGAATAACATTTAGATTATTTCACGGATTTGTGCACATAACCAAGCGGATTGCGACTGCGTACTTTTCTGAACTCCAACTTGGTTCGTTTACACATTTTTTGACACAGCGGCGTTTCGCTCGCTTTTGACGCACGCACACATTCATAGGCAGCACGGCGCATGCGCTGCAACGTGCTAAACTGCTAGTTCGCCCGAGCGAGATTGCCCCCCACGCGTTTCACCAATTTTCGCACGGTTTCTACATACCCTTCGCCTACAAACTGACCCAAATTGTTTGCCGGGTATTTTTATTTTTCATTTTTTTCCTATTTGAAAACTTTTTGATTTTGAAGAATATTTTCATTTATATAAAAATGCGACTTGGTTGTGTAACAATCAAACGAATTAAGGCCAATATTGCAGGCTTTCTTCTTCAGATATGTCCGAACGTTCCATTTGTTGTCGGCCATCTTTTATCAAATTATTGCAATTCTTCATTGAAATGGTCAATATTTTAGGAACTATGATAGACAAAATGATTTATTATGTGTATGCCACAACGATAAACCAATTTTACATCACTTCAGTTGCAACCATTCATCAATGCCATCCATCTCGAATCAATATGAAAAACGTTGTTAAATTGTTCCCTCAGGATCGTTACCCGATTATCGAACCATTTGTTTTACAACTATTGTAACAAACATTTAACAAACTTTCCTCGCCTTCTTTCCTTCGTTACAGACCTTCTGCGTGGTATCGAAGCGCTTTCGGAAGAACTACATCCATCGGTTCACGGGCACGAAAAGTTTGTTCTGTTTCACCCCGTGGAGCCCGACCCGACGTGCCTGCGTCTACTTGGCGACCAATCAGTTTTTTGACTACTTCGTCATGGCCACCATTCTGTTCAACTGCATCTTCCTAGCGATGTCGGAAACGATCGAGGAAGCAGAGTAAGCAGCAACCGAACCAATTTTCCATTGTGTTTTCCTCTAGCTTTTTGTTTTCGTTTAATGCGTCCCAAATTTTGGTGAGATGAATTGCATCGGGTATTGCTTGGACACAATCGCGCTTCCATCACCCTTACATTAAGGGAAGGCGGTCAGCAGATTTATTACACGATGTTTTACAATTCGTGAGACGCATTCGCTACCACTGCACCAGAGTGTCATCGCACCACAGCCAGTCAAACTTTATGAACGAGCTTTATTATTACAAGCGTACAAGAATGGCGCACAAAAAAGGAGTGCTTGATGTGATGATCATTTCATCCGTTCAATGCTGAAAATCATTTTAATGGAGTTTCAAGCTCTTTACATCCCTGGATTTTGTACTCTGACTGATCTCTGCTGGGACATTATTATTTGGCGGCGTCATCCGCCCGATTCTCGATTCGCTTTGTCGTCGTCGTTGTCGTCCATTGGACATTGGAAGCATTGAAGAATGTCTTGTCGGCAACTTGAAATTACTTTGTCAAGACCATAAAGACGACGGGGAAATGATTGCATACATTCCCGATCCGCGTGTACCCATTGCGAGAATCTCTTGTACCGCAGTTACGTTCTGGATAGAACGAGCGAGCAGACGAGAGACCGACCGACCGTTAGGGAACTAGGTAAAAGTCTGTGAAGCGAAACGTGCTTCGAATTTATTTTTATGGCTGCTATTACTCTTGATACGCTGCAGTGTATTTCGTGTGCTCATGATTCATTCACCCAAAAAAAAAGCATAGTGTCTGCGTTATCATGGCGTCGATGAATATCGCGAAGTACAATGTCCAAACTTTATTACGCAAACTGATCTGTTTATGCATATCAAGACAGAAAAGAAAATTATTGTATGCTGACTGCTCTTCAATCCAAGAACCGACCTGAATCGATTGATCATTACCGGAGTGTTCTTCTCTTTGTTCCCTTTTCGTTGCAGGTATATATTTTTAGCAATTTACACATCCGAGATGATAATCAAAATGATAGCTAAGGGTTTTATACTAAATAAGTATACATATTTACGCAATCCATGGAACTGGCTGGATTTTGTAGTGATAACCAGCGGTTACGCAACGATAGCCTTAGATGTCGGTAATCTGGCCGGTTTGCGAACGTTTCGTGTCCTGCGAGCGCTCAAGACGGTCTCAATAATGCCGGGTAGGTGGTACTTACAGTCAATCAGTCTACGTCCCGTAAAAGTATGGGTACTAATGCTTTGATGCTCTGATCCTTCATATTAGGTTTGAAAACTATCATCAACGCACTGCTGCACTCCTTCAAGCAGCTAGCCGAGGTCATGACGTTGACCATCTTCTGCCTAATGGTGTTCGCTTTGTTTGCTCTGCAGGTAAGCTGGACTGGACTGGAATAAAACCTTTTTTTTACTGAATACTGTATTTCCTGTAACACTCCCTAGGTGTATATGGGTGAGCTGCGAAACAAGTGTGTCAAAAATCTTCCAAGCGACTGGACGAACGTTACCCACGAGGAATGGCACATGTAAGTAATGGGCGGTCTTATTCGATTCCGATGCCACATGATGTTAATGAGCTGTTTATGTTTTCTTGATTTGATGCCGACATCTTGCTCCTGACTACACTACTAGGTGGGTAAACGATACGCAAAATTGGATCTACGACGAGGAAGATATGCCGATGCTGTGCGGAAATCTGACTGGGGCACGCCATTGTCCACCGGGTAAGTTTGTACATTAGTAATCAAGCTGTATAAACGGTGATTTCTTATGACACAAGACAAACTTTTCTGGTTCGAACTGGAACAGCTCAATTAATAAGCCAAGAACACAGCATTCCGGTGGTCCAAGGTTGACCGGTCTAGCTCTAAATCAAATTACAAATCCGAAAGACCAACCTTTTAGCATCGGGTTTCTCTTTAGGGTATGCTAACCTCGTAACGAAATCAATCAATACTCTAATTCGTCCCTGTTTTGCTGCATTGACAACTTGCATTGCATAGGTAAATTGTGATGCAACGACGAGGACCATCTCCCAGCAACACCGGTGCTGTTGAATGAAGAAAGATTGAAAATGCAAAACATACACATCCGATGCATATTCGGTGTGCCCCGTTCGAACGCCACCCAGCTTCTCGGTGGACAAATAAATCGCTTGCCGGTTCGACCCAGTACTACACACACTTCTCGGTTACTTCCCTTCCAAGTGCAGCAGCAGCTGGTGAACGGATCAATGAAATTGACATTTTGGCACCATGGTTTGTTGCCGTTCCAGTCGTACCTTTATTCATGTGAAGCTAATCCGATGCAGGGCCGGGCTACCTCGTCGTCTACCAGCATCACATACTCGATTGAACTGGGATCGATCGAACGAGACACGCACGTCTTTCACTCTGCTAGAGCTCATTGCATCAAATGAATGTTTACGATTATTTATTGAAAATTTGTACCGAGAGCTGAATCTGGTTGTGGGCCAAACCGAACCCATCGTCAGTAACAATGTATTCCTTGGAGGATTCGACCTGAACCCGTTTTTGGTTTTCTCTGTCTCTCGTACAACCGAACCAATTTTCCATTGTGTTTTCCTCTAGCTTTTTGTTTTCGTTTAATGCGTCCCAAATTTTGGTGAGATGAATTGCATCGGGTATTGCTTGGACACAATCGCGCTTCCATCACCCTTACATTAAGGGAAGGCGGTCAGCAGATTTATTACACGATGTTTTACAATTCGTGAGACGCATTCGCTACCACTGCACCAGAGTGTCATCGCACCACAGCCAGTCAAACTTTATGAACGAGCTTTATTATTACAAGCGTACAAGAATGGCGCACAAAAAAGGAGTGCTTGATGTGATGATCATTTCATCCGTTCAATGCTGAAAATCATTTTAATGGAGTTTCAAGCTCTTTACATCCCTGGATTTTGTACTCTGACTGATCTCTGCTGGGACATTATTATTTGGCGGCGTCATCCGCCCGATTCTCGATTCGCTTTGTCGTCGTCGTTGTCGTCCATTGGACATTGGAAGCATTGAAGAATGTCTTGTCGGCAACTTGAAATTACTTTGTCAAGACCATAAAGACGACGGGGAAATGATTGCATACATTCCCGATCCGCGTGTACCCATTGCGAGAATCTCTTGTACCGCAGTTACGTTCTGGATAGAACGAGCGAGCAGACGAGAGACCGACCCACCGTTAGGGAACTAGGTAAAAGTCTGTGAAGCGAAACGTGCTTCGAATTTATTTTTATGGCTGCTATTACTCTTGATACGCTGCAGTGTATTTCGTGTGCTCATGATTCATTCACCCAAAAAAAAAGCATAGTGTCTGCGTTATCATGGCGTCGATGAATATCGCGAAGTACAATGTCCAAACTTTATTACGCAAACTGATCTGTTTATGCATATCAAGACAGAAAAGAAAATTATTGTATGCTGACTGCTCTTCAATCCAAGAACCGACCTGAATCGATTGATCATTACCGGAGTGTTCTTCTCTTTGTTCCCTTTTCGTTGCAGGTATATATTTTTAGCAATTTACACATCCGAGATGATAATCAAAATGATAGCTAAGGGTTTTATACTAAATAAGTATACATATTTACGCAATCCATGGAACTGGCTGGATTTTGTAGTGATAACCAGCGGTTACGCAACGATAGCCTTAGATGTCGGTAATCTGGCCGGTTTGCGAACGTTTCGTGTCCTGCGAGCGCTCAAGACGGTCTCAATAATGCCGGGTAGGTGGTACTTACAGTCAATCAGTCTACGTCCCGTAAAAGTATGGGTACTAATGCTTTGATGCTCTGATCCTTCATATTAGGTTTGAAAACTATCATCAACGCACTGCTGCACTCCTTCAAGCAGCTAGCCGAGGTCATGACGTTGACCATCTTCTGCCTAATGGTGTTCGCTTTGTTTGCTCTGCAGGTAAGCTGGACTGGACTGGAATAAAACCTTTTTTTTACTGAATACTGTATTTCCTGTAACACTCCCTAGGTGTATATGGGTGAGCTGCGAAACAAGTGTGTCAAAAATCTTCCAAGCGACTGGACGAACGTTACCCACGAGGAATGGCACATGTAAGTAATGGGCGGTCTTATTCGATTCCGATGCCACATGATGTTAATGAGCTGTTTATGTTTTCTTGATTTGATGCCGACATCTTGCTCCTGACTACACTACTAGGTGGGTAAACGATACGCAAAATTGGATCTACGACGAGGAAGATATGCCGATGCTGTGCGGAAATCTGACTGGGGCACGCCATTGTCCACCGGGTAAGTTTGTACATTAGTAATCAAGCTGTATAAACGGTGATTTCTTATGACACAAGACAAACTTTTCTGGTTCGAACTGGAACAGCTCAATTAATAAGCCAAGAACACAGCATTCCGGTGGTCCAAGGTTGACCGGTCTAGCTCTAAATCAAATTACAAATCCGAAAGACCAACCTTTTAGCTTCGGGTTTCTCTCTTGGGTATGCTAACCTCGTAACAAAATCAATCAATACCCTAATTCGTCCCTGTTTTGCTGCATTGACAACTTGCATTGCATAGGTAAATTGTGATGCAACGACGAGGACCATCTCCCAGCAACACCGGTGCTGTTGAATGAAGAAAGATTGAAAATGCAAAACATACACATCCGATGCATATTCGGTGTGCCCCGTTCGAACGCCACCCAGCTTCTCGGTGGACAAATAAATCGCTTGCCGGTTCGACCCAGTACTACACACACTTCTCGGTTACTTCCCTTCCAAGTGCAGCAGCAGCTGGTGAACGGATCAATGAAATTGACATTTTGGCACCATGGTTTGTTGCCGTTCCAGTCGTACCTTTATTCATGTGAAGCTAATCCGATGCAGGGCCGGGCTACCTCGTCGTCTGCCAGCATCACATACTCGATTGAACGAGACACGCACGTCTTTCACTCTGCGAGAGCTCATTGCATCGAATGAATGTTTACGATTATTTATTGAAAATTTGTACCGAGAGCTGAATCTGGTTGTGGGCCAAACCGAACCCATCGTCAGTAACAATGTATTCCTTGGAGGATTCGACCTGAACCCGTTTTTGGTTTTCTCTGTCTCTCGTACTCTGTTACTGTACGCTGTGCATCTATTGTATGATTAGATGGATGCATTCGATGCAGGACCATCCGTTCGCCAAACTGGATGCATTATGCAGTACGGTACCAACTTTACATAATCCATATCTAAGCTTCCTTTGTACAATAGTTATCACCCAGCCGGCGATCGGGTGGAGCCTGTCGTATCTTCATCGTAGGCACCGCAGACTCGACTTATTTGCTGACAAATTTTCAATCTGTACCTTTATTTTGCTTCCTATTTACCCAGAGTACACGTGCCTCTGCATTGGGGAGAATCCTAACCACGGCTACACAAACTTCGACAACTTTATGTGGTCGATGCTGACCACCTTCCAGCTGATTACGCTCGACTACTGGGAGAATGTATATAATATGGTAAGTGTTTTGTGTTGTTGTAAAAATGTCGTTCACATTAAGGTGTTCTTTGCTTATAGGATTAAAGGTTTTTAGGAAATTGTATAGTGTTGGGTGATAATTCAGATATCAGTATAGATAAAAGGACTTCAATCTGTCTTTGCACTTGATTTTGCTTTCTAAAGCTTGAACAACTTGACTTCATTTACGAACTATAATTAAAGAGTTTATCAAGATAAAGTTTTGAAGAATTATTTAAATTCTTTTCTATTCTAAGTTATATGACCGTTTCTTGTCGCTGAAATTGATTTCTTTTTTGGCATTTAAATTCTTAGTGGTTTTAAAGAGCAAACTATAATTTACAAACACCTCTTGCCGGGTTTCTTTGGACCATTTTTGTCCACATTTACGTCCTTTTTTTGCATGGGTAACAAAAAAAAAGCATAGTGTCTGCGTTATCATGGCGTCGATGAATATCGCGAAGTACAATGTCCAAACTTTATTACGCAAACTGATCTGTTTATGCATATCAAGACAGAAAAGAAAATTATTGTATGCTGACTGCTCTTCAATCCAAGAACCGACCTGAATCGATTGATCATTACCGGAGTGTTCTTCTCTTTGTTCCCTTTTCGTTGCAGGTATATATTTTTAGCAATTTACACATCCGAGATGATAATCAAAATGATAGCTAAGGGTTTTATACTAAATAAGTATACATATTTACGCAATCCATGGAACTGGCTGGATTTTGTAGTGATAACCAGCGGTTACGCAACGATAGCCTTAGATGTCGGTAATCTGGCCGGTTTGCGAACGTTTCGTGTCCTGCGAGCGCTCAAGACGGTCTCAATAATGCCGGGTAGGTGGTACTTACAGTCAATCAGTCTACGTCCCGTAAAAGTATGGGTACTAATGCTTTGATGCTCTGATCCTTCATATTAGGTTTGAAAACTATCATCAACGCACTGCTGCACTCCTTCAAGCAGCTAGCCGAGGTCATGACGTTGACCATCTTCTGCCTAATGGTGTTCGCTTTGTTTGCTCTGCAGGTAAGCTGGACTGGACTGGAATAAAACCTTTTTTACTAAATACTGTATTTCCTGTAACACTCTCTAGGTGTATATGGGTGAGCTGCGAAACAAGTGTGTCAAAAATCTTCCAAGCGACTGGACGAACGTTACCCACGAGGAATGGCACATGTAAGTAATGGGCGGTCTTATTCGATTCCGATGCCACATGATGTTAATGAGCTGTTTATGTTTTCTTGATTTGATGCCGACATCTTGCTCCTGACTACACTACTAGGTGGGTAAACGATACGCAAAATTGGATCTACGACGAGGAAGATATGCCGATGCTGTGCGGAAATCTGACTGGGGCACGCCATTGTCCACCGGGTAAGTTTGTACATTAGTAATCAAGCTGTATAAACGGTGATTTCTTATGACACAAGACAA